>AWOL01S0048958.1:0-37656 GCA_000715115.1 Nicotiana otophora | reverse complement strand
GGGGGTCCTAAGTTTTTTAGACTAAAGGATCACCTAGTGCAACATAAATAATACTTCGTAACTCCCTCAAGATGGGGTGTTACTCATATTATTCAGCGGGTACGGACTATCATCTCCTACTACCCGATTACTATCTTTATGTTGTTTTCCTAAAGCGTACTAGTCAATTCTAAGTCATAATCTATGCGAGCACTACCCATCTCATGCCTATGGTCGAAGGGACATTTGGACCTCTATTTTAGGGGGGTTCTAGACTTTAACTTAGATTGATCAAAATGGATAAAACTAGGCGACATACAAAAAAAAGTTGGGACTTCATGTAAAGGCAATTAAGGGCTCAAGTTAGCCTCCACACAAACAAACAAATGCACACGGGCAATACATAGTTTCAGAATTTGAGACTTAGAGTCCTATATGCATGAATTCTAGGTGATGCCGAATTAAATATCGTATATGTGGTGCTGCTATCCAAAGTTAACTGATTTGCAGATTATGGAGGTCATGAAACCTATAGACATGATTCTAAGCAACTATACAGTTTAGGAGCATTTGGTATTACACGCTGATTATTGAGACTACAGGTTGTAGGTTATTAAACATATAGACATGATCTCTAGGTGATTCACGTAGTAGGGTCAATAAAGCTTATTGGGAATGCTCAAAATTACTTATGCCTCCTTATAATTGCATGGATAACAACGTTTGAAGAGCGAGTGGTGATTTCCTATTGCGATTTCTAGAGATTAGTGATTGGAATTGATTCTCATATGTTAGATCCTATAGGCATGCTTTCCGGATGGACAGTATGATGCAATAGAAGTGATTAAAATACTACAGGCATGATATCTATTGAGCGTGGTGCATATTGAAAGGATTGTTATTAGCATTCATTCCCTATAGGCATGATATCTAATAATCGGACAGAAATAGGCATAGGAGCAGGTAAAATATTTAGTCAAACGATCATGCTTTTGAATAATGTGCAGGTATTAGGCAGGTTAAATGAAGTGTGTGAGTTCCTATAGGCATGGTTTCTAATAAGCAGAAATAGAACACAATTGAACCAAGTATTGAAACCATAGGCAGGATTGCTAACATATAACGACTGAACTTAATAGGATACCTATAGGCATGATTTCTAACACACGATAACTAAACACACATTATTGAACCTATAGGCAGGATTCCTACCCCATTGATTGCAAATATAAGATAAAAATCCCTTTCCCAATTTCACTAATACCCCAAATGCTATTACAAGAATTATTACAGGCCCAGAATGAATAGAATGAATTACAAAGTAGAATAACTATAGGGAGCCTATAGCAGGCCCAAAGATACACCCGGCCAGGCCAGGCCTTCATTCTCATACTTCATAAAAGCCCAAAATAACATCCTCATGGGCATAAGGCAGCCAGGAATCAAGTGATTCACCCAGTGGGCACATGGCAGAGTTGAGCATTAGAACCATGGCCCTAGTGTGTCAGAGTTCCCAAGGGTTTCAAGAACCCAGGGCAGTGCTCACACTAGGGAGGTTGATAGGGGAAATTCAGAGAAAGCCTAAGGACCAAATCCTAGTGTGTCAGAGTTCACAAGGGTCTCAATTGGACCCCGAGCAGTGCTCACACTAGGGAGGTCAAATGATAGAACCTAAGTAGCCTTGGCTATCAGCCAGCTATGAATAAGAACTCAAAGAGACCAAGTAGTAAAAGAATAGACTGAGGTTAGGGGGGCATCACTGAAGGATATAAATAGATTCAAATTGAGCACATAGAACAGGTAGTAGAACATGCTTAGGTTTTGAGAATAGACTTAACAAAGTTTCAGAAAACAACTTCAACACATAATTCATATACTAACAAGATAAGTTTGGAAAATTGATGTACACAGACTCATATTAACAATAAAAAAGGGGTTCAGATTATGCTAAGCATAGATGCTAGTGTCCCAAAAAGGGATCATAACAATTGGCAACAAAACTTAACAGAATGAGAACAAATTAAGGCCACTATTTGGAAGTAAAGACATGGTAGAAGCATACAGGATCAAACATGCTACATGTCATCACAGCAAGTTCAGAAACAGACTAATGCTAAACACTTAGTGAATAACTTCATTCTTAGTCATCTAATCCATAAAAGGGGATATGAAAGCATGTTCAAGCAACAAGGTTAATAACAAATTTAAACACTAAAGAGATGGCTAAAGTGCAAAGGTTATAAACATAAGTAACACATAGGCTAGGCAGACTTAAAAAGAAATTAACCAAATTATATCAGGTCTAAACATATCTCAAACTACAAGCGTAATGGCATTTTAGATTAGAAAGGCCTAGAATTGAAGTAAGACAATCAAGATTGCATACGAGAACAGCCCAGAAACATATTGAACAACAACCTTCAGAAGTGAAAATACATGCTAATGATAGGTAAATAGGAATGAAGTGACAAAAGTTCAGAAACTCACCAGTTAAACGAAAAACAAGAAAGAACAAAGTCCACAGTAGCAAGAACCCAGAATTTCTGGCCTTGGCCGCTAAGCGAAGAAACAAGAAAGAACAAAGTACACAGTAACAAGAACCCAGAATTTCTGGCCTTGGATTTCAGCCGACCAGGAACCAGAATATAGAACAAGAGTATTTAGAGAACAAAGAGCGATAATTTCAGTTTTTAGTAAACATTCACGATTCAAGTCTGTCCCAAAAGGGGGAATGGAAAGGGGTTTATATAGTAGTAGAAATTAACATCCAAAAAAGGAAAATCATCAATCAAACATGAGAAAGGAAAGAATCATATCATGCAATCAAATCAGTAAAGAAAAGAGTAAAATCTCAAACCCTAATTTTAGGGTAAGTGTAAAATCGACAGAAACCAAAAATAAATAAAAGGTGAAAATCACATGCTGCATAGAATAAGATGAACATCGATAGAAATACCTTTTAAAATCAAAGAATCGAACCAGATCTGGTTCGATTTAAAAGAATCTGAAACCCTAATTTTAGGGTGAGTAGGAATCACAGAAATACACAGAGATCCATACCATAAACGAACAAGAACGAACATAGACGGAAAAAGTTAAGGAAATGAACCAGCTTTGGTTCGAAATTGGTGAAATCCGCTTGCCATGTTTAGGAAAGCGGTATATAGAAGGTTCCAGTACCAAGGGGGAGTCGAATATGGCAAGAAGCTACTGTGGAATCCCATGATCGATGGGATTAGGAGAGAAAACCGAGGGGGAGATGGCTAGGGTTTGACAGAGAGAGAAGGGCTGTTTGAGAGAGTTCGAGGGCGGCGGGTGAAGAGAAGAATGGTTTAGGGTTTAGGGGGGTTAAGTTATAATTTAAAAGGGCGGGTGTAATATGGGCAGTTGATCTCAGAGATAAACGACCACGATTAGTCGGGGGTTCTGGGTCGGGTTATTGAAACGGGTCGCGACCGAGTATGGGGTTGGGTTAATTGGTTTGGGCTCAAAGGTTATTGGGATGGGATTGGGTAGTTAAGTCCGAAATTAAAAGGAATTTAGGGCTAGATTTTAAATACCTAATGTTTAATAAATAAATAATTTATAAAAGTAATTAATAAATATCAAAATTATCATTTGTGCATGAAAATGATTAAAACAATTATTTAACATTATAAAAATATAAAAAGTTATTTTCTACATAAATAATATAATTATACATGCATATGAGCTATTATTGCAAAATGTGCAATTTGGGCCTAGAAAAATGCAAATGTAATTATAAGAAATGCCCTGAAAATATTTAAACCTCATATTGGTGTAAATGATAAGTTTAGAAGATTAAATCATCATAAAATAATTTGGAGGATAATTATTGGATATTTATACAATAAAATTGTAGAAATAAATTGGTTTAAAGTCTTTAAAAATGATGGAAATTAATAAAAATACTTGTGTATGCTTGTAAATCAAATGATGATGTATATGCGCTATTTTGAAGGTATATATATATATATATATATATATATATATATATATGAAAAAATATGAGGGAAAATCGGGTATCAACAACTGCCCCTCTTTACCCAGGAAGGATGAAAGAGTTGTCGGGTAAAGAAATGATGACCGATTTTGACCGAATGGGGTGATTTGAAAAGATATTGGCCGGACCCTGGTTTCTGAGTTGCCTACATATCCCTGGTTTTACAGGAATCAGTCCATATGTAGTTCTGGATCCAACGGTGGAATAAACCGACGGAGTTATTGTTACAACAGACAAGATATTTTGGATAGGACAATTTCAGGATTGGGAATGGATGTGTTTGAGAATGTTTATGGATATTTGAACGGGTATGGTGATTGATTACGTTTGAAATAATTGAAGGATATGAACGTTGAATGGAAACCGGAGCGAAGATTGCTCCCGTTAAGAGAACGGTTACTTCCTGGATCACCTGCAAACTCAAAACACGATGTATGCACAATATATATATATATATATATATATATATATATATATATATATATATATATATATATATATATATATATATATATATATATATATATATATATATATATATATATATATATATATATATATATATATATATATATATATATATATATATATATATATATATATATATATATATATATATATATATATATATATATATATATATATATATATATATATATATATATATATATATATATATATATATATATATATATATATATATATATATATATATATATATATATATATATATATATATATATATATATATATATATATATATATATATATATATATATATATATATATATATATATATATATATATATATATATATATATATATATATATATATATATATATATATATATATATATATATATATATATATATATATATATATATATATATATATATATATATATATATATATATATATATATATATATATATATATATATATATATATATATATATATATATATATATATATATATATATATATATATATATATATATATATATATATATATATATATATATATATATATATATATATATATATATATATATATATATATATATATATATATATATATATATATATATATATATATATATATATATATATATATATATATATATATATATATATATATATATATATATATATATATATATATATATATATATATATATATATATATATATATATATATATATATATATATATATATATATATATATATATATATATATATATATATATATATATATATATATATATATATATATATATATATATATATATATATATATATATATATATATATATATATATATATATATATATATATATATATATATATATATATATATATATATATATATATATATATATATATATATATATATATATATATATATATATATATATATATATATATATATATATATATATATATATATATATATATATATATATATATATATATATATATATATATATATATATATATATATATATATATATATATATATATATATATATATATATATATATATATATATATATATATATATATATATATATATATATATATATATATATATATATATATATATATATATATATATATATATATATATATATATATATATATATATATATATATATATATATATATATATATATATATATATATATATATATATATATATATATATATATATATATATATATATATATATATATATATATATATATATATATATATATATATATATATATATATATATATATATATATATATATATATATATATATATATATATATATATATATATATATATATATATATATATATATATTGATTATTGCAAGAATTTAAACATTATGCAAATTCCCTCTGGACCATGGAGATCGTCTTTGGACGGTGAGGATGATGTCTTTAGACCATGACGTCCCGGGCTATGAGTTGTGGGATAGGGGATTCGCAGGCGATGAAATGATGTTTTCGGGCTATGAAGGTGGTGCCTCTAAACCATGATGGCTTTAAATAATGATGTGCAATAATAAGAGATCCTCAAGCAATGACATGGTGTCTTCCGGCTATGAAGAGGATGCCTTCGGACTGTGCCACCCTCGGAATATTTGGCAATGTATCAGCCCGTGAGATGCAAAGACATGATGCTTGAGATAAGATAAGACATAGCTTAGTCTTATGTAAGGTCGGAGGCATAGCTCAGCCTCGAGAGAAGATAATGATGCAAGGTTTTTGGAATAGAGTACCATTTGTGGTCATGCAAGGAGAGACAATGCTTAGTCTCATGCAATGGGAAGGCAGAGCTTAGCCTGATGCAATTAAGGAGGCAGGGCTTAGCCTCATGCAACGATTTGAGACAATGCTTAGTGTCATGCCATAGGAAGGCAGAGCTTAGCCTGATGCAATTAAGGAGGCAGGGCTTAGCCTCATGCAACGATTTGAGACAATGCTTAGTGTCATGCCATAGGAAGGCAGAGCTTAGCCTGATGCAATTAAGGAGGCAGGGCTTAGCCTCATGCAACGATTTGAGACAATGCTTAGTGTCATGCCATAGGAAGGCAGAGCTTAGCCTGATGCAATTAAGGAGGCAGGGCTTAGCCTCATGCAACGATTTGAGACAATGCTTAGTGTCATGCCATAGGAAGGCAGAGCTTAGCCTGATGCAATTAAGGAGGCAGGGCTTAGCCTCATGCAACGATTTGAGACAATGCTTAGTGTCATGCCATAGGAAGGCAGAGCTTAGCCTGATGCAATTAAGGAGGCAGGGCTTAGCCTCATGCAACGATTTGAGACAATGCTTAGTGTCATGCCATAGGAAGGCAGAGCTTAGCCTGATGCAATTAAGGAGGCAGGGCTTAGCCTCATGCAACGATTTGAGACAATGCTTAGTGTCATGCCATAGGAAGGCAGAGCTTAGCCTGATGCAATTAAGGAGGCAGGGCTTAGCCTCATGCAACGATTTGAGACAATGCTTAGTGTCATGCCATAGGAAGGCAGAGCTTAGCCTGATGCAATTAAGGAGGCAGGGCTTAGCCTCATGCAACGATTTGAGACAATGCTTAGTGTCATGCCATAGGAAGGCAGAGCTTAGCCTGATGCAATTAAGGAGGCAGGGCTTAGCCTCATGCAACGATTTGAGACAATGCTTAGTGTCATGCCATAGGAAGGCAGAGCTTAGCCTGATGCAATTAAGGAGGCAGGGCTTAGCCTCATGCAACGATTTGAGACAATGCTTAGTGTCATGCCATAGGAAGGCAGAGCTTAGCCTGATGCAATTAAGGAGGCAGGGCTTAGCCTCATGCAACGATTTGAGACAATGCTTAGTGTCATGCCATAGGAAGGCAGAGCTTAGCCTGATGCAATTAAGGAGGCAGGGCTTAGCCTCATGCAACGATTTGAGACAATGCTTAGTGTCATGCCATAGGAAGGCAGAGCTTAGCCTGATGCAATTAAGGAGGCAGGGCTTAGCCTCATGCAACGATTTGAGACAATGCTTAGTGTCATGCCATAGGAAGGCAGAGCTTAGCCTGATGCAATTAAGGAGGCAGGGCTTAGCCTCATGCAACGATTTGAGACAATGCTTAGTGTCATGCCATAGGAAGGCAGAGCTTAGCCTGATGCAATTAAGGAGGCAGGGCTTAGCCTCATGCAACGATTTGAGACAATGCTTAGTGTCATGCCATAGGAAGGCAGAGCTTAGCCTGATGCAATTAAGGAGGCAGGGCTTAGCCTCATGCAACGATTTGAGACAATGCTTAGTCTCATGCAATGGGAAGGCAGAGCTTAGCCTTATGAAATTAAGGAGGTAGGGCTTAGCCTCATGCAAAGATTTAAGACAATGCTTAGTCTCAAGAAATGGGAAGGCAGAGCTTAGCCTTATGCAATTAAGGAGGCAGGGCTTAGCCTCATGCAAGGTTGAGACAGTGCTTAGTCTCATGCAATGGAAGGCAATGCTTAGACTTATGCAGTTGAGAAGGCAGGGCTTAGCCTCATCCAGGATGGAGACAATGCTTAGTCTCATGCAAATGGAAGGAAATGGTTAGCCTTATGCAGTTGAGGAGGCATGGCTTATCCTCATGCAAGATGGAGACGGTGCTTGGTCTCATACAAAGGGAAGGTAATGCTTAGCCTTATGCAGTTGAGGAGGCAGGTCTTAGACTCATGAAAGATTTGAGACAATGCTTAGTCTCATGAAAATGGAAGGCTGTGCTTAGCATTATGTAGTTGAGGAGGCAAGGCTTAGCCTCATCAAAGACGGAGACGGTGCTTGGTCTCATGTAAGGGGAAAGCAATGCTTAGCGTTATGCAGTTGAGGAGGCAGGGCTTAGCCTCATGCAAGATTTTAGATAATGCTTAGTCTCATGCAAATAGAAGGCAATGCTTAGTCTTATGCAGTTGAGGAGGCATGTCTTAGCCTCATGCAGGATGGAGACAATGCTTAGTCTCATGAAGTGAATAAATAATAAGTTATAGCGAAGTATTTCTTTGTTGTGGATGAGTTCGGTAGCCTTGTTGTTGTGAAGACAGTGATTCTAAGGTGTGCACGTACTGGCGACTATCTCTTGTTCCTGCATTCAAAGAAAAATTGTGAGTTTTGCGGGGGAGGTTGGTTCGTGCCTTTGTCTACTTGCTTTGCTCTGTTCCGCATTGAAATCCTGTCTGAGTTACCATGGGTAGCATCTGGCTAAGAATAAAGTTTTCGAAAAAAATATGCATGCATAGTTATTAAAAACATAGTAATGTGCAATTTAAAAATTGATTAGATGAACCAATAACTGCGACACTATTAGAGACATTTCGACCTTCTTGCCATAGAATTTTGAGGGTCCTCCCCAAAATTCTACCCCAGTTACCTAGACGAATCTCTGGTTGTTCCGCATACAGTGTCGTTGGCTGAACTTGCTTCGGAATTTTGAGGGTCCTCCTCAAAATTCTACCCCAGTTTCCGATTATGGGGAAAAGGGAAATTTTATTGAATTGTGACTGAACCCACAGGGCTACCTACGTATCCCATCTTAAACAGAAATCCGGTCAAGCGTAGTTCAGTTACATAAATAGAATAAATGTAAACAGTTTTAAACATAGTATTTTTTCACTGCATCTGAGTTGATAGGCTTTGGCCAAATTTCTCCATCCATTTCTGCGAGTATGAGTGCTCCTCCTGTTAGTACCTTGTGAACCATATAAGGACCTTTCCAGTTGGGTGAGAATTTTCCTTTGGCTTCACCCTGATGTGGAAAGATCCGTTTCAGCACCAGCTGCCCCGGTGTGAACTGTCGAGGTTTGACCCTTTAGTTGAAAGATCTAGACATTCTGTTCTGATAAATCTGACCATGACACACTGCATTCATTCTTTTACCATCTATGAGGTCTAATTGCTCATAGCGGCTCCTTATCCATTCTGCATCACTGAGTTCAGCTTCTTGTATGATTCTCAAAGAAGGAATTTCCACCTCGGCGGGGATGACGACTTCAGTACCGTAGACCGATAGATAAGGAGTTATCCCGGTTGACGTGCGGACTATGGTGCGGTATCCCAATAAGGCAAATGGTAACTTGTCATGCCAATCCTTATGATTCTCTACCATCTTCCTTAGTATTTTCTTAATGTTCTTGTTGACGGCCTCTACGACTCCATTCATTTGGGGTCGGTATGCTGTGGAGTTTTTATAGTATTTTCTTATGGAATTACTTTCAATAAATTTTATTGACTGAAACGAATTATTTGTGACTAGATTCGAGGCATTCGGAGGCCGATTTGTGAGGCAAAGGCATAGCAGAGTAAAAGGTTTCACGCTTTGAGGTAAGTAACGATTATAAATCTAGTCCTGAGGGTATGAAACCCCGCATTTCGTATCATTCTACTATTTTGAAGTGACGCACATGCTAGGTGACGGGCGTGTCGGCGTGCACTTTTGGGGATTTGTGACTTGGTCCATCCTGTAGCAACTGTAAAGTTGCATACTTTGTTGAAATCATTTGATACTTATATGTTTTAGAAAGAATTTCTATAAATTGGGCTGAATGCCATGTTTGGGTCTTGCGCCAATGCCGTTTGGACCCTTAGGGGCTGTTTCTTACTATCCTCTCATTGTTTTCGACTGAAAATCTATACTCAGTAATGTTTATACTTGTTTACCGCATAACTCTATTTTATGACTATATTTTGATGGATATAAATGTTTTGGGCCGAGTGCCCTGTTTTACTGAAATGCCCGAGTGGCTTGAGAGGTTTATGACTGAGTGAGGCTGAGGGCCTGATTTGTGAGGATGAGTAAGGATCGGGGCTACCCGCCTGCATCATGCTTATGACTGAGTGAGGCCGAGTGCCTGATTGGTGAGGATAAGTATGGATTGGGGCTGCCCGCCTGCAGCATACTTTATTATTATCGCACGTGAATTGTCCGTGATTTTGAAGGTTTCACACATGGCTTTCATTAGGTCACTATTGAGATTGGCGGCATTGTCAGTGATGATGGATTCTGGAATCCCGAATTGACAAATAATACGGTCCCTGGCAAAATCTGCGACGACTTTCTTGGTTACAGCTTTGTGAGATGCAACTTCAACCCACTTTGTGAAATAGTCGATGTCCACTAGAATGAACCTGTGCCCGTTTGAAGCAGTGGGCTCGATCGGTCCAATGACATCCATTCCCCTAGACAGCAAAAGGCCAAGGTGCGCTTGTTGCATTAAGTTCATTTAGAGTTACCCGTATCATATCTGCGTGTATCTGGCACTGATGTCATTTCTGTACATACTGGATGCAGTCTGTTTGAATAGTCATCCAAAAGTATCCAGCTCTGAGTATCTTCTTAGCTAGGACGAAACCATTCATATGTGGGCCGCAAGTTACGGCATGTATCTCTTCAAGCAGTTTGGAGGCTTCTTTGGCATCAACACACTGCAATAGCCCCAGATCAGGAGTTCTTCTATACACAATTCCTCCGCTTTGGAAGAAATGGTTGGACAACCTCTGAAGTGTGCATTTCACGGTGTGGTTTGCGTGCTCTGGATATTCTCCTTTTGTCAAATATTCCTTGATATCATGGAACCATGGATTCCCATCTGTTTCTTCTTCAACATGAGCATAGTAAGCCGGCGGATTATGAATCCTTACCGGAATGGGTTAGATGAAATTCTTGTCCGAACGCTGTATAATGGATGGCAAAGTTGCCAATGTGTCTGCGAACTCATTCTGGATTCTCGGGACATGTCTAAACTCTATCTTTGTGAACCTCTTCATCATCTCTTGCTCATGATATAGATATGATAATATCTTGGTATTCTTTGTAGCCCATTCTCCCTGCACCTGATGTACCAGCAGATCTGAATCGCCAATTACCAGTAATTCCTGGATATTCATGTCAACGGCCAAATTGAGCCCCAATATGCAAGACTCATATTCTGCCATATTATTGGTGCACAAAAATCGGAGTTTCATGGATACCGGATAATGTTGACATGTTTCTGATACCAAAATGGCTCCAATACCCAATCCTTTGAAGTTTACGGCTCCATCGAAAAACATTGTGCACCCATCGTAGGCTTCGGCGATATATTCTCCTACAAATGATACTTCTTCATCAGGAAAATACATTTTTAGTGGTTCATATTCTCCTCCTACAAGATTTGCCGCAAGAATATCCGTTAATGCTTGTCCCTTAACCGCCTTCCGAGTCACATAGACAATGTCAAATTCACTCAACAATATCTGCCATTTTGCCAGCTTCCCTATAGGCATGGGTTTCTGGAAGATGTACTTTAGAGGGTTCATCCTTGATATGAGATATGTGGTATAGGCACAGAAGTAGTGCCTCAGTTTCTTGGCTATCCAGGTCAAAGCACAACATGTGCATTCTAGCAAATAATATCGTGCTTCATAGGGTGTGAACTTCTTACTCAAATAGTATATGGCATGTTCTTTCCTTCCCGTCTCGTCGTGTTGTCCCAAGACACAACCAAAAGCCCTATCTAATACGGAGAGATAGAGTATCAGTGGTCTACCAGGTTCTAGCGGGACCAGGACTGGCGGTGCGGACAAATATTCTTTGACACTGTCAAAAGCTTTCTGGAAGTGTTTAGTCCAATTGGTTGCGGCATCCTTCTTTAATATTTTGAAAATCGGCTCACAGATCACGGTTGATTGTTCTATGAAGCGGCTGATGTAATTAAGACATCCCAAGAAGCTCATCACGTCTTTCTTGTTCTTTGGAGGCGGCAAATCCTGGATAGTCTTGACCTTTGATGGATCTAACTCAATTCCTCGGCGGCTGATGATGAACCCTAATAATTTTCCTGCGGGGACCCCGAAGGAACATTTTCCATGATTCAATTTCAAATTGTACCTCTGAAGCCGATCAAAAACTTTTCTCAAGTTTGCTATATGATTTGTCCTCTTCATGGATTTGATGATGACGTCATCCACATATACCTCTATCTCTTTATGTATCATGTCATGGAAATTATGTGTCATGGCCCTCATATAAGTGGCCCCAGCATTCTTCAGACCGAACGACATCATTTTATAGCAGTACAACCCCCAAGGTGTGATACAAGCTATCTTTTCGGCATCCTCTTCATCCATCCAGATCTGATGATATCCCACAAAGCAATCGACAAAGGATTGGAGTTCATGCTTAGCGCAATTGTCGATCAGTATGTGTATGTTGGGCAATGGGAAATCATCTTTGGGGCTTGCTCTGTTTAGGTCCCGATAATCGACGCATACTCTGACTTTCTCACCCTTCTTCAAAAATGGCACGATGGTAGCCAACCAAGTTGGATATTCAACTACTCTGAGAAACTTAGCTTTGATCTGTTTGGTGATTTCTTCTTTGATTTTCAAACTTATATCCGGCTTGAACTTTCTGAGCTTTTGCTTTACTGGCGGACACATTGAGTTGGTAGGTAGTTTATGAGCCACTATGTGCTCAAACCGGTCATATCATCATAGGACCATGCAAAGATATCCTCATATTCCTTCAGGAAATGAGTGTATTCTTCTTTCTCTAATGGTGACAGGTGAATGCTTACACGTGTTTCCTTGACTGTTTCGGAGTCGCCTAGATTAACTGTTTCAGTCTCATCCAAATTGGACTTAGGCTTTTCTCAAAGTTTTCCACTTCTCTGACAATTTCCTCGGGCATTATATCATCTTCCAGATCCTCTGAATCATTATCCTTATGTTGCGTTGTCTCATTACATGTCACAGTCGTAAGTTGATCAGGATAGGTAATAATAATGTTGTAGAGAAAAAAAACATAAATAATAATAATAAATACTAAAAACAGCAATGCATTTAGATAAATCTTGAAAACGTCAAACAGGTGCGGCTCGATGACCCGAGCAATTATTTCAAACAAAACATTCTTAAAACAAAATGCTGAAAACGTCTTAAATTCTCATAAATATTGCTTTTAAAATAAATGATGCTAATTGCCAGGCTACCCAGGAACTCGATGGGCCCTTGATGGTGAGGTCTGAATAATGAGGCCTTTCTCCTCTTCCTCCTCAACTATCGCACTACAATCCATGTCTCCATCATCCAGAAACAGATTCCTTATATCGGCTAGAACTTCATCTTCTTCGGACTCCCACATCACGTCAGCTTGGTGAAATGACTGGCTCAAATGTGGTACTGGTTGCTCTAGAGGGTAATAAGGACCACGCCATGGTGGCAACCAATTCTGATACTCGTGCCAGGTGTATTCATACTCAAGCCCAAAAGTTGTGTCGCGACGCTTTAGCTGTATCGGTTTGGTAACACCTTGGAGGTTCTTCCCGATCCCTTTACCGGGTTCATACCTTTCCCACGCTAGTATGCTTTCTATTTTGCTGCTCCACCACTTGTCTTTCTCAATTGCATTGACGCGCTCAATGCGATGATAAGTCTCCCTACCTAACTTCCTTCTATTTTCCATGACCGAAATAGTTTGGTTGGTATATGTGGGATTACTCCCATCTCCATGAATGATCACCTCCCGATGATTCCATTCGAGCTTTACAGCCTGGTGAAAAAAGAAGCCACGGCCCCGGCAGCATATGTCCAAGGTCGTCCCAACAGCAGATTATATGAGGCGGATATGTCTAGCACTTGAAATTCAACATCAAACCAAGTCAGGCCCATCTGCAAGCATAGATTGGTTTCCCCAATTGTGGCCCTTTGAGACCCATTGAACGCCTTCACATTCATAGTCCCTGCTCGTATTTCATGCAAACTTTTACCCAACCTTTTCAGAGTAGTCAACGGACAGATGTTGAGACTGGACCCTCCATCTATCAAAACCCTGGCAATGAATTTATCCTCGCATTGTACCATGATGTGCAGCCATATTATGGCTTAATCCCTCTGGTGGCAGTTCCTCTTCATGAAAGGTGATCTTGTGGCTCTCCAGTACTTGCCCTACCATGTTAGCCATCTCCCCACTAGTGATGTAAGCTTCATTCAATACCTTCATCAAGGCATTCCTATATGCCTCAGAATTCTGCAGTAATGATAGGATGGATATCTGAGCAGGAGTTTTGTTCAGATGGTCTACCACAGAATATTCTCTCGCTTGCACCTTTCTCCAAATATCATCCGGGCTAGTTTCGATGATGGGTTACTTGGAAGAAGCTTCTCTACTCGTTCCTCCCAAATTCTCAGGTGTATAAATTCTACCAGTCCTGGTCATCCCTTGTGTTGCAACAGATTCATCCATTTTTGCTTTTCCTTTCCTCCTCGCTTCTGCAACATAGTCCCAGGGTACGATATTGGATTTAAAGGGTGGTGTGGATGCTACCGTCACAATGAAAGGTGTGGTTATTTCTACTTTGAATGGAGCAGGTGCAAGTGTTGTTTTCACCTCGAACGGGGTTGGTGCGGCTACTTCAACTTCAACTGGTGGTTGTACCTATACCACAATAGGAGTAAGAGTGACCGCAAGTTTCTTTGGGTTATCCCCTTCTCGAATAAGCCTAATCGACCCTTCTAGGTCCCATTCTTCATCAGTCTCTCTCACATTTGCTCCCTCGCTCCTATGATCCGGGAGGGGATCGCTACAGACGTTAGGTGCAGCCTCCTTTTCTTGTATAAACTTGGTATCGATTAGTGTGTGGATCTTGTCTTTCAGGGTGCGACATTCATCAATGGTATGACCTTTCATGCCGGAGTGGTAGGCACATGTTTTGTTTGGATTGACCCATTGAGAGGAGTTTTCCATGGCAACAGCGGGAATAGGGGTGACATATCCAGCAGCTTTCAGTCTCTCGTATAATTTATCTATGGATTCAACAATAGGGGTGTATTATTTGGGTGGCCTGCGGTCGAAATGTGGTCTGGGTTTCTTATAATTTTGGTGAGCTGGCAGGGAGTGATAGTATGCCGGGTGGGTGTTATAAGTATGGTAGGTAGTGGCGGGTTGTGGATATCTGGGAGGTGAAGGTTGATATGTGGGTGGAGGTGTTTCGTATGTAAGAGGAGATCTTGAACCTTGGGCTACCATCACGGCCCTTACTTCTTTCTTATTGGATATACCCCCTGACTGCAAAGCTTTATTCGTAGCCTGTAATGCCTCAAAATTAGTTACCATTCCGCTCTTGATCCCTTCTTCAATCTTTTGCCTTAATTTGATGATGTCAGAGAATTTGTGATTCTCGATAACCATTAACCTTTCGTAGTATTGTGGATCCTGGTCCCGAACGAAGAACTTGTTCATCTTCTCTTCTTCCAATGCCGGCCTTACTTTCACAGCTTCTGATCTCCATCGAGTAGCATACTCACGGAAAGTCTCTATTGGCTTCTTCTTGAGATTGGGATATAGAAGACATCAGGCACATTCTCCGTATTAAACCTGAACCGATCTATGAAATTCGATGCTCTGCTTACCCAGCTAACCCACTTCTTTGGATTTTGGCTGATGCACCACGATAGGGCGTCTCCAGTGAGGCTTCTCATGAACAGTTTCATGTGAATCCTTTCATCTTTTCCAACTCCTACGAGCTTGTCACAGTATGTCCTTAGATGTACCTTTGGGTCACCGGTTCCATCAAACATCTTTCGTATGCGCTATCGTGGATCCGACCATCTGAAGTTTCAACATTTTTCATATGCGCAGCGTTATCTTTCCCGATACCACTCATGTCATCGATCTTAGCCTTTCCCTTACTTTTAGGATCACTTGGAGGAGGAGGAGTTGGAGGGCCTCTGGATCTGGTATGATACGCTGATGAAGCCAGTATGCAAGAACCAACCTTAGGGGATGGGAATAATCAAAACAAAGAAAAACAAAAAGGTAAACAAGTCGGTAGGGTATTTTGTAAGGATATTTGCGATATTTAAACATGTATTGCGGAATTATAAATTTGCGTCCTAATTTTGGGGACCTCATTGTGCCTGAGGTAGGCCTAGCGACACATAGATTTGGAGAAACTTGATGTCGATAACTACCTCATTTCATTAATGTAATAAATAGATCAAACCTCTAAAATGATAATAATTAAAAGAGTTGCTCGTGGCATTTGCATTATTACAATCAATTTTTAAAACGACTCTAGAAAAGAAAATAAACAACAAATCTATTCTATTTGGTCCTAGAGGGACCCCCTCCAAGCTTGGCCTTCTTGGCCCCATCGATCAGATTCCCCAGGTCACGCATGTCCAGCAGCAGATACGCCCTTGCTAGGTGTTATCCTTTGTTGCCCTCTGCATTCTGACAATCCACGATCCTTTTCCTCAGCTTCCCTTCAAGTTCCCTCAGACCCTGCTCTAAGTACTCCAGCCTCTCTGTTGATTTTGCAGAAACTTCCCTCCATTCATTGATTGATTCCATGTCTATCTTGTGTTGTTCCAAATGTCTGGCTTCAGACTCAAGGATTCTCTTGTGCAACCTCTTGTATTCTGCTTGTGCTTCAGCAGCATCGTCTATAATCCTGTTTCCTCAATCGATCCCTGGCTCGACTTCTCGTGATATGTCATCATCCAACTATGATAGGTAGAAATACACATGACCGGCGTGGTACTGATTTGGTTCGATGGTATCTTTTTTCACAATAATCTTCAGATACCACATGTGTTGGGCCTCACACTTGGATGGAATGGCACCAGCCTGAAAGTCTGCTTTGTAGAGAACCATCTTAGAAACTCGCAGTATGATTTGTTTTTCTCCCAGCCTATCTCATGAACCTGATAGTAGCATAAGTATAGATACCCCTTAACCCGATCAGCACTAAGTGAGGAACATCCCTAGACCTAATGATGAACTCTCTAGTAGGGAACTACTCAAACATCCAATGAACCTTGTCATTAGTCAAATTGCTAAAGAAGTGTACCCAATCCACGACGCTTTCCAGTTGTGCAAACATGTCTGGGATGAAAGTCATTCTTTTTGGATGGTGAAGGGCTATGTGGTCATTCCATGGTCGCTGCGAAAATTCCTAACGGTACTATCCTCTTTGAAGATGCTCCAACAACCATATTTGTAGTAACAAATTACAACCCTCAAAATGTCTGAATTCCTTCTTACAACTGTCCAAAGCTCGGTATATCTCTGCCACGATCATTAGGACAATAGTGTAAGTCTGTGCCTCAATCCTTTCCATTAAGGTCTTGGTAACCATAGCCAAATGAGTGTGAATCATGTTTCCTTGAATTAGAAATACTATCATACCCAAAAAACAGACGATGAACAAAAAAACCCGACGATGAGTCCAGCCCAGGGAAGTGATGGCAAACTCATCATGATAGATACGGTAGGATGTGATGTGCCCATAACGCTCGTAGAGGAAGTCAAAGGTATGTAGGACTTTTTCAGGCAGACTAACTCGTCATTCTTTCTAAGACCCATTATTTTCATAAATCCCCTAGAAATATGATTTTCCGGTACCAACAGACTAGGGCTATCCCAGGGTAGCCCGGCAAAACCTCATATTTCCTCAAGAAGGGGAGTCAGCTCTATGTTACCAAAATGGAAAACAACCCTCTTTTCATCCCAGAACATAGTAGCAGCCTCACTCAATACATTGTTTGGCTGAATGTCCAGCAAAGAAGGTAAACTTACAAGAATTCTTTTCACATGGTTCTTGTCGCTTGGCGAGAGATTTTCCCACCAATCTAGCAATAGAGGTGAGATACTTCAGACCATGCCGACCTGGGGACTTCGTGCCTCATTTCTTCAAAACAAATAAAGTTAGCCCTTTCCTCCTCCGGGTTTGACTACTTACACATTAATGATTAGCATATTGGCACGTTTTCTCAATATAATGCACATATCATGATCGTGCCCGTTGGGATTATGGAAATCCCGACGGACTTTGGACAAGGCTTTCCTTAGAGAGTTATTATGCGAACAACATTCTAACTCATGCTAGGTTTGTACATGATGCATGCACAGTTAACATCAGAGTATGGTTTTCTATATAACTCTAGACTGGTACCCTCAAGCGGACAACTTGAGAGGGAAAGACACGAAACCATCGACTGCACCACTGATCGATTAGTTTTACCGCAAATAAGTCTTTCCAAATTTAAAAAGGGTAATATAGGAAGTGCGCGGACACTCATCAAGTACCGCTATGGTATTAATTGCGCACGAGTAGAATATGATGCAGAGCATGTAATTATGAAAAACATAAAACAACACTTTGTCAAGTATTTTGCATGATGAAAGCGATAAATGCGGTATTTAATAAATGTAAAGACAGGAAACAAAGAAGGAGTTAGTTCGCATAATGAAAAAATTATATTAAAGCAGTAAAAGGGGTAGGGATTGGGAAAGACATAAATATTGAAGCCAACAAACAAGGTTAAATGAAAAGTTGCATGTAAATTCATGTAAAAGGGAAAATAGGGAAGGGGGTGGTGTGCATGTAGAAAATAAACTGTGAATTTGAGCATAAAATAAAAAAGACACGCTTATCGAGGAAGACTAATTCACACAGACTAAGTTCATTATGGTAAGACCCTAAGGATATTCTGTCGCGCCTCATTTTTCCTCGTGGAAAGTGGGCCTCGACGTCGTGACAACTCTTTGAAATGGGAGGAGTGTTAAAAGAGAAGAGTCGCCANAATGGATTAAGGTGCGTTAGGGCACCTACTGCAAATAACTCGAGTTTACTAGTTTGCGTCACCAAAGATCGGGTAAGGGCTCAAATTACCTTGAGGAGAAGGTGTTAGGCACTCCTCGAGATCCACAACGGTGGGTCCCGGCCGAACTCGAATTATATGAATTAGTCTAAGGGAAGGGAAGCAATTTGGACAAATAAAATGATTGACTTTAACAAAGGTGGGGGGTCCCAAGTTTTTTAGCCTAGAGGATCACCCCGTGCAACATAAATAATACTTCGTAACTCCCTCAAGATGGGGTGTTATTCATATTATTTAGCGGGCACAGACTGTCATCTCCTGCTACCCGATTACTATCTTTAAGTTATTTGCCTAAAGTGCACTAGTCAATTCTAAGTCGTACTCTATGCGTGCACTACCCGTCCCATGACTATGGTCCAAGAGGCATTTGGACCTCTATTTTAGGGGGCTTCTAGACTTTAACTTAGGTTGCTCAAAAATGATAAAACTAGGAGATATACAAAAAAAAGTTGGGACTTCATGTAAAGGCAATTAAGGGATCAAGTTAGCCTCCACACAAATAAACAAAAGCACGCGGGCAATACATAGTTTCAAAATTTGAGACTTAGAGTCCTATATGCATGGATTCTAGGTGATGCCGAATTCAATATCGTATATGTGGTGCTGCTGTCCAAAGTTAACTGATTTGCAGATTATGGAGGTCATGAAACCTATAGACATAATATCTAAGTGACTATACAGTTTAGGAGCATTTGGTATTACACGCTGATTATTGAGACTACAGGTTGTAGGTTATTAAACATATAGACATGATCTCTAGGTGATTCACGTAGTAGGGTCAATAAAATTTATTGGGAATGCTCAAAATTACTTATGCCTCCTTATAATAGCATGGATAACAACATTTGAAGAGCGAGTGGTGATGTCCTATAGGCATGATTTATAGAGACTAGTGATTGGAACTGATTCTCATATGTTAGCTCCTATAGGCATGCTTTCCAGATGGACAGTATGATGCAATAGCGATTTTAAGTAATTAAAATCCTACATGCATGATATCTATTGAGCGTGGTGCAGATTGAAAGGGCTCTTATTAGAATTCATTCACTATAGGCATGACATCTAATAATCGGACAGAAATAGGCATATGAGTAGGTAAAATATTTACTCAAACGATCATGCTTTTGAATAATGTGCAGGTATTCGACAGGTTAAGTGAAGTGTGTGATTTCCTATAGGCATGGTTTCTAATAAGCAGAAATAGAACACAATTGAACCAAGTATTTAAACCATAGGCAAGATTGCTAACATATAATGACTGAACATAAAAGGATACCTATAGGCACGATTTCTAACACACGATAACTAAACACAAATTATTGAACCTATAGGCAGGATTCCTACCCCATTGATTGCAAATATAAGATAAACATCTCTTTCCCAATTTCACTAATACCCCAAATGTTATTACAAGAATTATTACAGGCCCAGAATGAATTACAAAGTAGAATAGCTATAGGGAGCCAGGCCCAAAGATACACCCGGTCAGGCCATACCTTCATTCGCATAGTTCATAACAGCCCAAAATTATATCCTAATTACATCCTCATGGGCATAAGGCAGCCAGGAATCAAGTGATTCACCTAGTGGGCACATGGCAGAGTTGAGCATTAGAACCATGGCCCTAGTGTGTCAGAGTTCCCAAGGGTTTCAAGAACCCAGGGTAGTGCTCACACTAGGGAGGTTGATAGGGGAAATTCAGAGGAAGCCTAAGGACCAAATCCTAGTGTGTCAGAGTTCATAAGGGTCTAAATTGGACCCCGAGCAGTGCTCACACTAGGGAGGTCAAATGATAGAACCTAAGTAAGCCTTGGCTTTCAGCCGGCTAAGAATAAGAACTCAAAGAGACCAAGCAGTAAAAGAATAGACTGAGGTTAGGGGGACAACACTGAAGGATACAAACAGATTCAAATTGAACACATAGAACAGGTAGTAGAACATGCTTAGGTTTTAAGAACAGACTTAACAATGTTTCAGAAAAACAACTTCAACACATAATGCATATACTAACAAGACAGGATTGCAAGATTGATGTACACATACTCATATTTAGAAAAAAAAAAAGGGTTCAGATTATGCTAAGCGTAGATGCTAGTGTCCCAAGAAGGGATCATATCAATTGGCAACAAAACTTAACAGAATGAGAAAAAATTAAGGCCACTATTTGGAAGTAAAGACATGGTAGAAGCATACAGGATCAAACATGCTACATGTCATCACAGCAAGTTCAGAAACAGACCTATGCTAAACACTTAGTGAATACCTCCATGCTTAGTCATCTAATCCATAAAAGGGAATATGAAAGCATGTTAAAGCAACAAGATTAATAGTAAATTTAAACACTAAGAGATGGCTAAAGTGCAAAGGTTCTAAACATCAGTAACACATAGGCTAGGCAGACTTAAAAAGAAATTAACGAACTTAAATCAGGTCTAAACATGTCTCAAACTACAAGCGTAATGGCATTTTAGATTAGAAAGGCCTAGAATTGAAGTAAGACAGACAGNCAACTTAAATCAGGTCTAAACATGTCTCAAACTACAAGCGTAATGGCATTTTAGATTAGAAAGGCCTAGAATTTAAGTAAGACAGACATGATTGCATACGATAACAACCTAGAAACATATTGAACAACAACCTTCAGAAGTGAAAACACATGCTAATGACAGGTAAATAGGAATGCAGTGACGAAAGTTCAGCAACTCACCAGTTAAATGAAAAAAAAGGAAGAACAAAGTCCACAGTAGCAAGAACCCAGAATTTCTGGCCTTGGCCGTTAAGCGAAGAGACAAGAAAGAACAAAGTACACAGTAACAAGAACCCAGAATTTCTGGCCTTGGCTTTCAGCCGACCAGGAATCAGAATATAGAACAAGAGTATTTAGAGAACAAAGAGCGATAATTTCAGTTTTTTAGTAAACATTCACGATTCAAGTCTGTCCCAAAAAAGGGAATGGGGAGGGGTTTATATAGTAGTAAAAATTAACATCCAAACAAGGAAAATCATCAATCAAACATGAGAAAGGAAAGAATCATCGCATGCAATCACATCAGTAAGGAAAAGAGAAAAATCTCAAACCCTAATTTTAGGGAAAATGTAAAATCGGCAGAAACCAAAAATAAACAAAAGGTGAAAATCACATGCTGCATAGAATAAGTTGAACATAGACAGAAATACCTTTTAAAATCAAAGAATCGAACCAGATTTGGTTCGATTTAAAAGAATCTGAAATCCTAATTTTAGGGTGAGTAGGAATCACGGAAATGCACAGAGATCCATACCATAAACGAACAAGAACGAACATAGACAGAAAAGGTCAAGAAAATGAACCAGATTTGGTTTGAAATCGATAAAATCCGCTTGCCCTGTTTAGGAAAGCGGTATATAGAAGGTTCCAGTACCAAGGGGGAGTCGAATATGGCAAGAAACTACCATGGAATCCCATGATCGGTGGGATTAGGAGAGAAAATTGAAGGGGAGATGGCTAGGGTTTGACAGAGAGAGAAGAGGAGTTTGAGAGAGTTCGAGGGCGGTGGGTGAAAAGACGAATGGTTTAGGTTTTATGNGGTGTAAATGATAAGTTTAGATGATTAAATCATCATAAAATAATTTGGAGGATAATTATTGGATATTTATACAATAAAATTGCAGAAATAAATTGGTTTAAAGTCTTTAAAAATCATGAAAAATTATAAAAATACTTGTGTATGCTTGTAAATAAAATGATGATGCATATGCACTATTTTGAAGGTATATATATATATATATATATATATATATATTATTTCAAATAGACGATATATTTATTTCATTTCAGCTTTGTAAACTCTATTCTTAGATGCTCATGATTTGTACTACAAGTCATTGGGGAATGTATAAGATTCAGATATTTCTTTACTTAATCGCTTTATTAATTGTTATTGGAATTTGTTAGTGGTTAATTAGCTTACCTAGCGGGTTGGGTTAGGTGCCATCACGACTAGTGGATTTGGGATCGTGACATATAAAATGGGATATGCCATGGAAATGTCATTAGAAATGGTTGGGAACAATGGAGGGAGAAGAAGAAAAAGAACGTTAGGCTTTTGGCTTTGAAGGGATATTTGGAAAAATAAAATATTATTCGGGATAAAAGACTAAATTATATGGTCAAACTCAATCAGCTTTTAAGCTATAAAAAATAAAATGGGATTCCCTAACTTGTTGCTTTTAGTTTGTTTGGGCTTAAAAGTACTTAACCTAAAAGCTCTTTTTAAAGTTACCAAACACTCCAACCAGCTAAAAAGTACTTTTAAACTGGTTTAACCAGTTTTTAAGCCAATCCAAACACCTTCTAAGTGAATGCAAGGACTTGACTAAAGTAAATTATATTATTTGAACGATCCTGGAAATGTAAGCAAAATCTTTTCCAAATAATAGACAGCTAAAGTGACATATTTGTGATTTAAATATTAAGTCCTTTTTCAAATATTTTCTTTTTACCTCAACCAAATTATTTTTCAATTATTAAACTTTCCATTGATGTCAGTTGCTATTGTGTGAACCATAATATAATATTATCTCATTGGTCAGCAATAGCAACTGACATTGCTATCAGGTTAGTATTATGGACAGTGGTGGTCATGACTTGAATGAGTTATTATCATCTTCATTATTAACATGTGGGGCAATGGAAATTCAGAGGGTCCTACACGCTAATATACTCCAGTATGTTAGTACTGAAAAGGTTTGTTCGAGTTAGCTATATATCATTTTTTTCATCTCTTGTTTGTTTTATATGCTACTTCACTTTGCTTCTCCTATTATCTGATAGGGGTTTCAAATATATAAGTTTTGTTTGTATAGTATGATTATTATAAATAATTTAAGAACTATGTTTTAGTATGTTTGTAACATAGTAGACTAAATCCAGGAAGCTTGTTGTAAATCTGTGATATTACTGTAATTTAATCTCTTAGCAGTAGTAGATTATATTCTCTATAATTTATGTTAGCATACTATACTTGCTCTTAATAGGTTGTTGTAGATCAACATAAAGTGAGAATGTCTAAAATTATATAGGCCAATACATAGAAGTTGAACGACTTTCTTAATCAATTAGATTTAGCTATGGAAAACAGAGTCACATTATAACAACTATTACCAATCATATGTATATGCTCAAATATTTCACTTAAATTTTGGGATCTATCTTCTGTTGATTTCAACTATCGATCATATTTGTAAAACTTTGTTATGTACATTTCTTGATTTGTAAAACTCTCGCAACTTTAGTCCTAAAAAGGATAAGCGGTCGCTGTAAATATAATTTGGTCTAAAAGTCCGGAGTCGAATCCCACAGAAAACTAAGGCTTAGCTACAATTGTTCAGTATCTCTAAGAAATACAAGTTCAAATAATTTCCTAGTTATAAAGATTGTAATTTTTTATTTTAAACTAATTAATTAACAAATATAAAAAGTAAAAAAATAATTACCAACTAACAAGACTAAGGAAGTCTAGAGTTATGATTTTCCCAATTGTCAGAATTCTCCCCGCTATATTTTCTATAATGTCGCATAAGTATTCTCTACCGATCGTGAGTACTTCGGGTATCGTAATTCTCATCCGAGCAAATACTACAATTTACTAGACATATTCTTCCGAACTACGCTAGCTNAGCAAAATCTTTTCCAAATAATAGACAGCTAAAGTGACATATTTGTGATTTAAATATTAAGTCCTTTTTCAAATATTTTCTTTTTACCTCAACCAAATTATTTTTCAATTATTAAACTTTCCATTGATGTCAGTTGCTATTGTGTGAACCATAATATAATATTATCTCATTGGTCAGCAATAGCAACTGACATTGCTATCAGGTTAGTATTATGGACAGTGGTGGTCATGACTTGAATGAGTTATTATCATCTTCATTATTAACATGTGGGGCAATGGAAATTCAGAGGGTCCTACACGCTAATATACTCCAGTATGTTAGTACTGAAAAGGTTTGTTCGAGTTAGCTATATATCATTTTTTTCATCTCTTGTTTGTTTTATATGCTACTTCACTTTGCTTCTCCTATTATCTGATAGGGGTTTCAAATATATAAGTTTTGTTTGTATAGTATGATTATTATAAATAATTTAAGAACTATGTTTTAGTATGTTTGTAACATAGTAGACTAAATCCGGGAAGCTTGTTGTAAATCTGTGATATTACTGTAATTTAATCTCTTAGCAGTAGTAGATTATATTCTCTATAATTTAGGCTAGCATACTATACTTGCTCTTAATAGGTTGTTATAGATCAACATAAAGTGAGAATGTCTAATATTATATAGGTCAATACATAGAAGTTGAACGACTTTCTTAATCAATTAGATTTAGCTATGGGAAACAGAGTCACATTATAGCAACTACTACCAATCATATGTATAGCTCAAATATTTCACTTAATTTTTGGGATCTATCTTCTGTTGATTTCAACTATCGATCATATTTGTAAAACTTTGTTATGTACACTTCTTGATTTGTAAAACTCTAGCAACTCTAGTCCTAAAAAGGATAAGCGGTCGCTGTAAAAATAATCCGGTCTAAAAGTCTGTAGTCGAATCCCACAGAAAACTAAGGCTTAGCTATAATTGTTCAATATTTCTAAGAAATACAAGTTCAAAGAATTTCCTAGTTATAAAGATTGTAATTTTTTATTTTAAACTAATTAATTAACAATATAAAAAGTAAAAAAATAATTATCAACTAACAAGACTAAGGAGGTCTAGAGTTATGATTTTCCCAATTTTCAGAATTCTCCCCGCTATATTTTCTATAATTTCGCCTACGTATTCTCTACCGATCGTGAGTACTTCGGGTATCGTAATTCTCTTCCGAGCAAATACTACAATTTACTAGACATATTCTTCCGAACTACGCTATCTGACACTAATTCACCGCTCACTAAGATCGCACCAATATTTCGTTATTCCTAATCCCACCTTTAAACCCTCGGTATTGATTCCTCACATACGTTAGGAGTGATGTTGTTCGACAACTACCTAAATATGTACCCTTTTCCAAGCAATACACACTAAATAGGCACAGTTAATTGATGGCCATTCAATCAACAACAATAAACACATAGTTGAACAAGTAGAGAAATCCAACGGCTCAATTATATAAAAACGTAACAAGAATTCATCCTACAAAAGGTTCCATCAAAACCCTAGATAAAAAATTAGTTATTCATAATAGTATGCAAAACTACATTACTAGAATTCATAACCAATAATAAAAATAGGAAAAAAAAAAGTGAAAACCTCATAGAAGAATTCTCCAACTTGCTCCTTGCGTGTTCTTTCATCCTTATGTCGAATCCCCCCTTAGGTCGTTTCCCCTTTCAAAAGTGAGTTTAAGGACTATTTATATGATATAGGGTTAGCATGGGGCGAAATAATACAAGTCAACTTTGGAAAAGACTTTTCAGGTTAGCTCGTTCACTCTCTCATGCGCACGCGAGAGTGAACTAGCGAAGTACTTCCCTTTTTCTTTGCCTCCCAAATCTCTTGTGCACTTCCATGCCTTTTTAGCTTAGTTCGCTGTTTTGTTTCACTCAAGTTTTTCCTCAGCTAGCTCGTTCACTCTCTCGTGTGCACGCAAGAATGAACGAGCAAAGTTATTCTTTTGTCTTTTGGTCCCGAATCAACTTCTTTTGCTCACTTTTCGTCCAACTTGCTCCTACACATAAGAATGCACGTAATGAGTATAATTCACTACAAAACTCATGTAACCTACCGTAATCACACACCAAAAAATATGTATTTTTAGCCGTTTATCAACATCCCACACTTAAAATCTTGCTCGTCCTCGAGCAACTTTCAAAATTAAGCACAATGGCAAGAAACACATTTCAACAAAAATTACTCAAGCATCACACCAATGACAATGGCTTATACCAACACTTAGAACCCAACATAACAACTATTGACATTTTTCTTCAAGTAGACCCATGCCAAGACTATTTAAAATATTTGTGTGACTTTTTCTAACATCCTAACCTCAAGAGATGACTCCAATACATTCCTTATTATGACACACTTCTTATGTCAGCTCAAAATGCCTGGACTTTATCAATCCTTCGTAAATCATATGCTTTCACCACAATCAAAGAGAGAAATTATTCCACACACTCAAATATACATTTAAGTATAATTTAAGGACTTACAAATCGAAAGAATTCACTCACTCTCACAAAGAAATTCATGTGTATCTTGAGGTCATACCATAGGCTTGCCCGTAGTGTATGTCTCTACTAATCTAAGCTTGCGAAGTCTAGGATCAAATAGGTCTTTACAGGTTGTAATGTAGGCTAAGTGATGGGTAGGATATATTTGGGTATAATGACTAACCCTCTTAAGCACTTTAATACACTACACTTAACTTTCCAATACACACTCTTCATGACCAATTCAAGAAATGCCACGAAATCATATAAAATTTTGCCCTTCTTCTTTAAGCACAACTATGCATTCACTAGCTCGGATAGGAGGAATAGGAGGTGTATTTTCTAATTTATTATTTTTTTACTTTCTTTGATTTTATTTTCCACACTCTCCAAACTTGGGTTTCCCGGCTAATGATCTTTCAAAATATATGTGCACCTTTTTGCCTTTCTGTGGTTCCACTCAAAAACTATCCAAACTCTCACCTTACTTTTCTAGCGACGTAAGTGCTTTCAGAGGTAAAGGTTCAAAAAGATTTAATTAAGAACAAAAAAAGGGAATCGACTTGTAATGTGGGTGCCAAAGAAAAGGTTTATAGGCTGAAATAGGCTATCTAAGGATAATTTTATTTATTGTGGCATACTAGATTAATGGACAATCAAAGAAATGCATACATCATCTCCTAGACTCACAAATCTTACTTATTTCGCTTCGAACAACACACAGGGCAAGTTCTAGACTAACACAAGATAGCACAGAATATAATCAAGACCTCACATCACACAATGCATATGATTCATTCCGGACGGCTCACACCTGACACTCTAGTTAAACAAATAAGAATAGCCATCCTATTAATTCAACACATGGAAAGTAATCATAGGAGTCAACAAATGCACTTAAGCGTCAAAAGAAAGTCACATATATTCTCAAGGCATGTGGCCACATAGAATACGGAAAAGATAATCAGCTCAAATGTTACAGCTCTAAGTCCCAGGATAAATATGTCAAAAAGTATTGATACTCAAGTTCTTCCATTCCATTATCAGTTCTACAGAAGAAGGAAAAAGGACAATTGTTTTGCATTTTTCTTTAGACTTTAATCCCTCAAGAAAACACTCAAAGAAGTCCATAGGTCGGGAAAAGTCCAAAACTTTTATAAAACTTCTACCTACAAAAACAACTACTGCCCGGTTCAAAGAGTCATCCCTTGGAAAAGAACTGTGGCCATAAGAAAAATCAAGAGGGGTTATTTCTACCTAATTATTTTTTTTATATATTTTCAACATACATAACATAGCACAAGAAATTACCCAGACAACCTTCTCTCACCCTACACTTAAAATTGTGCATTGTCCCTAATACACACCATAAATAACAAGAGGGTAAAAGAAACTCCTAGGTAGGCCAAAGGCCGAAGCATTAACAGCTCATGGGGTACTCAGACTTCTCCCTGGCATTGGTCTTTTATGCAGGCACCCCACACTTAGTTCCATCCATCTTGCTTTCTTTTTATACCTTCTAATGGCTTTGCTTATCATGCTCCTAGAAAATCAAAACCTATACTAAAAAATTAACACAATAAAAATAATTTTAAAAAAAACTAAAAAAGATCAATGAAAGTAGTAAAGTTGGGCTGCCTCCCAACAAGCGCCTAATCTAACGTCGCGATACGATATGAACCACTTTTTGCCTCCACTTCGAAATTATAAATTGGACTCCAAGTTTTGCTTCAAGCTTATGATTATATTCCCGGGGTGGTGCAACGAATCTGTCAAGACCCAAAAACTAACTGTTGTGATGGAACATAATCTAACCCTTTAGGTAAGTCAATTAATAATAAAACATAATATAATAATACTGATGTGAGTCAATATGAGATAACTGAATTTGTATACAACTCCCCAAGAATAGGTAGTACAAATCATGAGCTTCTAAGATATAGAGTTTACAAAGCTGGTTTGAAATAAAATACAACATCTATTTGAAATATACATGAACAAATAGCATGAGAAAAATATATCTCTATGCCTACATGTCATTATACAGGTGAGATAATGAATGTCACCAAAATCGGGTAGTAGAAGGAAATGCATCTCTATGCATGTATCTCAAGTACGCATGTCAAGTGCAATGCCTCTCAGTGATGAACTCATGTACTCACTCAGAGTACTCATTATCACTGCCTCACACTTTCCACTCATCACGCTGAATCGCTCGACACACCCAGTCACTCAGTACTGAACAGGGCAGATCCAGCCCAAACATAATAACTGCTAGCAACTGCGCTCACTGGGGGTGTGCAGACAACAGAGGGGCTCTTTCAGCCCAAGCGCTATAATGCACATGGACAACTCACGTGCTGCACAGACAACTCACGTGCTATAGTATCAATATCTGGATTCGCACGGACAACTCACGTGTTATAGTATCAATATCTAGATCAGCACGAACAACTCACGTGTTGCACGGACAACTCACGTGATATAGTATCAATATCTGGATCTGCACGGATAACTCACACACTATACGGACAACTCACGTGCTATAGTATCAATATCTTCACAATCAGGCCCTCGGCCTCAATCAGTCATCAATCTTTCCAATCTCTCGGGCTCATAACACTCATGCTAAGCAACCCAAGTCAATGATATGAGATGCGACAATATAAAATAACTGAGATTGAGATATGATATGTAATAATGAGTACGATTGAGTACATAACTGCAATTAAAAAAATAACTCAAGAGCAAGAAACGACCATTGTGGATCCCAATAGAGCCAGCATATAGCCTAAACATGATTTCTATCATAAATTACAGTTCAAGTACTCTAACACATAGAGTACAGTAAAAATATTCAGATAAGATAGTTACACAGTTTCATGGAATCGACTAAATCACAATTTATATGGTGCACGCCTACACGCCTGTCACCTAGCAAGCGCATCACCTCAACATCAATCACATAACCCGTAATTCGGGTTCATATCCTCAACACTAAGTTTAGAAGTGTTACTTACCTCAAACAAGCCAAATCCAATACCGAGCAAGCCAAACGATGCTAGAAAAATGCCATCTCGCGCGTACCAACCTTTGAACGACTCGAAACTAGCCAAAAGCAACTCAAATACATCAAATAATACCAAAAGAAACAAACCTAATCAATAAAGGTCGAATCTCTAATCACAAGGCCCAAAATTAACCCAAAAGTCAAACCCAGGCCTACACCTCGGAATCTGACAAAACTCACTAAATTCGATAACCCATTCAATTAGGAGTCAAACTATTCTAGTTTCACTCTAATCTAACTTCAAATCAATGTTCAAAACTCAAGAATTCGCTCTATGAAACTTTAGTCAAAAACTCCCAATTTTCTCTTTTGGAACCCCCAATCAAATGTTGAAAATGAAGATAGATTCATGATATAAAATCAAAATTGAGTAGAGAACACTTACCCCATTTCACATGGTGAAAATTGCTTCAAGAATAGTCTCAATCTGATCTTCATAGCTCCAAATTTGTAAAAATGAACGAAACCTCCGAAATAGAGTACTATATAACCACTGGGCGAATTAATGAACTGCAATCGTAGAAGCATCCTCGCGATCGCGAAGAAGAAAAGAACTGCACCTGAAAAATGCCCTATGCGATCACATTAGTAGACTCGCGGTTCACCTAACTGATAGAACTACACGATCGCGAAAGCAACCTCACGAACGCGAAGAGATAACCAACATTGCCCAACCCAGTCCCAAAAACTACGCGAACGCGCAGATGCAGACGCTAATGCTATGAAGACCATTCCAACTCTATGCGAACGCAACTAACCAGTCGTGACTGCGATGAAGAAAATGCGTCGCTCCAGATTTCCTCTACGCGATCGCACACAAATCTTTGCGATTGCAAAGATCAATCGAGGCACCAGAAACTAGAACACACCAGTAGTGAAAACATGAAGAAAATTGGTCCAAAATTAGTTCGTAACACGCCCGAGCCCCTCAGAACCACGTTTTAATATTCCAACAAGTCTCGTAACATAACACGGACCTACTCGAGGCCTCAAGTCACGCATAACAACAACGAAACGATGAATCGCACCTCAAATCAAACTTAAATGAACTTTGAACTTTCCAATTGCAAATCTGGGCATACGCACGAGTCCAAAATCACCATCCAGACCTAACGGAACCATCATAACTCTGTTTCGGGGTCAAATTCACAAAAGTCAAACTTGGTCAACTCTTCCAACTTAAAGCTTCAACAATGAAATTCATTCTTCCAAATCGATTCAGAATAACCTGAAAAACCAAAATCGACGATTCACACAAGTAATAATACATCATACAGAGCTATTCACGCCCTCAAACTACCGAGCAAAGTTCAAATGCTTAAAACGACCAGTCGGGTCGTTATATCCTCCCCCACTTAAACATATGTTTGTCCTTGAACGTGCCAAGAGTTGTTCCAAAGCCATCAAACCGTCGTGTAACCTTACCATGCACATACCCGGGGGTGATCCCGCATCACCCTATTCCATATTGGCCTGACAACACAACATAATTGAAGATCATTACTTCAACCTTAGCCCATAGACCACAAAATTCAATTTCCAACATCCGAAATTTCCTACAAGACACGAACCTCGCATCTACATACTGTATAAGTCTGAACAGGCTACATCAAGCCATAACCATAACCCAAGATGTACTTGCATGACATACCACATGATTCAAAGCAAAGTTTTCGATCACAGTAGCTACTCAAAACAACCCAATACCGATAATAAACCTCATATCAAACAAAACCTCTTTGTAAAACCTTCGTACACTGCCGATGATGAAAGAAACACGCAAAAATGCGTAACCACTTATCAAATAAACAAATCATGGAACACTCCCTCCTTCGACAAGAACTATAGCCACTTTCTAAGCAGACTTTCGACATTATTCTTCCAAATTTACCGCAATCAAATTCGATAGATCTCATCCTAGGTGCAATGACCTCATCTCGTCAAACACAACCATCATATTGACATGCAACACCAATACGACCTAGAGCAACAAACTGTGCAATCCGTGCACCAATACGCAATAACTCAATGCACCCAAAAATGAAAGATGACTCAAATGAGAAAATCGTCCCACAAGATCAACAAGCACCACCGCCACAAATTCAACAGCCACGCGCAACTCGACGTTGAAGAGCATAAAATGCAAACTTAAATTATGTTCGCTAGTCAAAGATAGTATAGTATAATTATCGTATCCACAGAGATTTGAGTTAAACGGTATTATCGTAGTTTGTAGCTAGATTGCTAGCCAAGATGATCAACGATTTAGATTGTGTGATTACTAATAGAATTAAACTAAGAATCTAAAATTAATGACTAATTACAATCAAAACAAGGGCTAAACAAAGGAAGATATCAATGGGGGAAATATGGTTTTGACAGGATAAGTGAAAGATATTTGTCTGGTATTTAACTCTAGTTAATTCACTCCTAATGTTCAAGTGAGTCTCTCGAATTCACTCAATTATTAGTTCAAATATTCGTAGAAACTCCTCTCGCGATTAAGTCTCAACCTCACAGTATGAACCAATTTAAGTTCGGTGAAGATATGCAAGAATTCGTAATGGATTGATCTTTAGGAGAACCTCTTTCGATTATCCTCCTAACTAGGTTTAATCAATAATTGAACTAGCCTCTTTAGATTACTAAGATGAATTAATGAACTCAAATAATAAGATAATGCAAAAATATCACAAGTTATACCTCTCTTGAATACAATAACAAGTAAATATAGATGCAATAATTAAATCTTCTAAATATGATTCAAATACATAAAAATAGAGTTATAATCTAAAAACAATCATCAATCCACCAAATCCATCAAAAGCCCAAAAGGATCTACTCCATAGACACAGAGAAGTTCTTCACAAATGCAATTAAAGTATAGAAAAATGTAGATTCAATCCAAACCTGGATCTTGAGTGAGGAAGGAATGATGAAATCCTTGTGCTTGTGTTCTTCCAACTCCTCCTTTGGTATCTTAGCCTCCTTAGGTCGACATTTGTCCCAAAAGTGCCGAAAATGGTGTTTTCCCGTGTATTTAAGCCATCCCCCAATAATCCCTGGATGAAATTACCTCTTTTAGCGGAATTAGGAAGTCACTCTAACATTTTTGGGCTACCACGCCGCATGCCGCGCCGCCCCTGCGGCGCACTTGTGGAAATTTCCAGAACACTTCACAAAATAATTTCTGGGCATAATTTGCACTAGCGCATCGCACATTGCGTCGCATTAGTGCACATTTCTCACAGTACGAATTTGGCTTCGATTTGACATCCAGACTTGGTCCTCGACCCCCGAACACGATCCCGGCTTAATCCCTTGGGCTTTTACTTAGACTTCAAAGCTCCAAATCACTAGAATTAGATCCATAGCATCGACATCACTTGAAATTATTCCTACAAGGCAAAAAACACACAATAAGTGCAAAACACTAGCGATTAAATCTCAAACTCAATTAAAGTACAGTAAATTAGAGTGAAATAAGCGACTAAAACATGTAATTATAGCCTACCATCGACACCCTAAACTCAAACCATTTCTCATCCTCGAGCAATCGAACTACACTTTATATAGACACGGCCTTTTTAAACAACTCTCATAACCCATCACACCAAGAATAACTAAAATAGATTAAGCACAACACCGTAACATCCTAGCCTCAAGATTTGACTCAAAAGCACCACATATTATTTATAATCCGCTCACTTACTCTAACACAGAGCTCAACGACATTACCTTTTCTTCATGAATAAAGTTCCCTCACAATAATAGAGAGTAGTTCCACACATCATCAAATTTAACAACAACCAGGAACTCAATATAGAAAGAATTTAGTCACTCTCAGAAATAACATTCATATGCTACAAAATATGAACCATAGGCTTTCCTGTAGTGTACTACTCAACTAATCGAGCTCATTCAGTCAAGGGTCAAGTAGGACTTTAATTGGTTGTAATGTAGGCTTCGGGACGGGTAGGATATATTTCGATATAAGAGTGACTACACCTCTCTAAGCACTTTAATACATATATTTCATTGTTCAAAACCCCACACTTATGTCAAACCATAACTCCACCTTCACATAAATATACATTAACTCCCAACTTCTTTAAGCACGATTACCTCAAAAGTTACCACTATCATGTAATATTTCACACAATCATACAATTAACTTTTTTTCTTTCTTTTCTTATTCAATTCAAGTGGCTCTTACTTTTTTAAAACAATGCACCTTTCTCCAAATTCAATGGTTCCACTCAAAAGCCAAACCACCACCCCACACTTTAACTTTTACAAAGTTCATAACAATTTCAAGTGCTCGTGATAGATAAGAAGGTTCAAATAGATGGTCAATTCAAACAAATGGGTAAGGCTTGTAATGTGGTTACCAAAGAAACATGATTACAGGCTCAACTGGGTTAACTAAGATACATAACAAATAGGTGGATAACAACATATAACCGGGTCAACAAAGAAATGCCTATATCACTTCCAAGACTGAACAAAACTACCATTTCGTCATGCAAACACACAGGGCAAGTTCTAGATATCAAATGCAATGCATAGAATACACAAAACCTCACTCACACATGGCACATCACTCACTCAATATCGAACTCATGGAGACACTCTAGTCAAAGCAGTTAAGAAAAGTTATGATCATACAATTTAAGGTACTTATACAAGAGTCAAAAACTGAGCATAAGCGTCACAACTAAAGCACTTACTATTCTCAAGGTATAATAAAGTCAAGAGATATTGCTTTCATTTAAAATTACAGCACAAGATCTCCTACTCCTAAAAAAAATAAAACTAACTACACCTGGTTCAAACAAAACCCTTGAAAAAAAACTACGGCACAAAGAAAAACCAAGGGGGAATTCAGATGCTACCTAACAAAAAATCTTTTGTCTTTATATTTTGACTTACTCCCTCAAGAAACCTGTCGAATGACATCCATCATCGGGAAAAATCAAAATATTTTAAAATTTTCAATAAATAAAATTACAAAAACACACATACACTGACATTTATACATTCTATACATGTATACATGTATACATCCCCACTCCACACTTTAAATTGTGTCATGTCCCTATGACACACATATAAAAATAAAGAGGTAATCTAGTCTGGGTTTGAGTCGATGTTGGGCTCCATCTCTCACGCCAAAACTAGTACACTCATCCATGCAGATAACTTCTTCTCAACCTTCTTGGGGTACACCCTACACTTTTCTTTCTCACTCAATGCAACCTTCTCTTTCTCACCCTTCACTTGTCACACAACACTAGCAAGTAGCTTCTCCCCTTTTACCCTCATTTCTACATCCATCTCAAGAAGTCACAGTCTCCTCGCCCACTCTAAGAATGAGTTTTCTCTTATGTATATCTAATATTGCTCTACCTGTTGCTAGGAATGGTCTTCCTAGGATGAGGGGGACCTCCTTGTTCTCTTCCATATTAATCACTATGAAATCCACAGGAAATACAAATCTATCTACCTGAACTAAGACATCTTCAACTATTTCCTCAAGTATTAAAGTCGTTTGGTCTGCCAGCTGCAAAGATATTGGTGCAGACCTTATCTCTCAGCTGCAAAGTCGTTTGGTCTGCCACAGGATATAGTGTTGATTGACGAGACGCGAAGCGGAGTTAACGCGAGGTTGGAGGTTTGGAGAGAGACCTTGGAGTCTAAAGGTTTCAAATTGAGTAGAACCGAAATAGAATACTTGGAGTGAAAATTCTATGACGGGACCCATGAAGCAGACGTAGAGGTAAAGCTTGATGCTCAAGTTATCCCCAAGAGGGCGAGTTTTATGTATCTCAGGTCTATTAGCCAAGGTAACGGGGAGATTGACGAAGATGTCGCATATCGCATCGAAGCGGGTTGGATGAAGTGAAGGCTCGCTTCCGGTGTTTTATATGATAAGAACGTGCCGCTAATACTTAAGGGCAAGTTTTATAGAGTGGTGGTTCGACCAGTTATGCTGTATGGAGATGAGTGTTGACCAGTCAAGAACTCCCACATCCAAAAGATAAAAGTAGCAGAGATGAGGATGTTGAGATGGATGTGTGGGCATACCAGGAGAGATAAGATTAAGAATGAAGTTATCCGAGACAAAGTGGGAGTAGCCTCCGTGGAGAACAAGATGCGGATGTCGAGGCTGAGATGGTTCAGACATGTTAAGAGAAGAAGCATTGATGCCCCTGTTAGGAGGTGTGAGAGGTTGGCCATGGCGAGTTTGAGGAGAGATCAAGGTAGGCCTAAGAAGTACTTGGGAGAGGTGATTAGACAGGACATGGCGCTGCTCCAGCTTACTGAGGACATAACTCTTAATAGGAGGGTGTGGAGGTCGAGGATTAAGGTAAAACGTTAGTGGGTAGTGTTTATTGCTCACTGATAGTCTTAGTAGTATGCATGTCCCTTCATATTCTTAGATATTTATTACGTTATGTGGTTTTGTTTGCTTCAGGTATTGTATCCCTTGTTGCTAGTATTTGGTACTAATTATCCTTTATATCTCCCTTTTTCTTTTCTCTTCCCTCTTTCTTCCTTTCTTGCTATCCACTTCTTCTTATTACCTTCCTGAGCCGAGGGTCTATTGGAAACATCCTCTCTACCTTTAGGTAGGGGAAAGGTCTGCGTACAGACTACCCTCCCCAGACCCCACCTGCCAAGAGTTGTTCCAAAAGACATCAAATCACTGTGTAACCTTACCATGCACATACCCGGGGATGATCTCACATCACCCTATCCCATATAGGCCCGACAACACATCATAACTATAATTTCTTAATTCAACCTAGCCCACAAGCCTTCGAATCCAATTTCCAATATCCAAAATAGCTTATAAGATCAGAATTTTGCATCTACATACTGTATAAGNAGGCTCGCTTCCGGTGTTTTATATGATAAGAACGTGCCGCTAATACTTAAGGGCAAGTTTTATAGAGTGGTGGTTCGACCAGTTATGCTGTATGGAGATGAGTGTTGACCAGTCAAGAACTCCCACATCCAAAAGATAAAAGTAGCAGAGATGAGGATGTTGAGATGGATGTGTGGGCATACCAGGAGAGATAAGATTAAGAATGAAGTTATCCGAGACAAAGTGGGAGTAGCCTCCGTGGAGAACAAGATGCGGATGTCGAGGCTGAGATGGTTCAGACATGTTAAGAGAAGAAGCATTGATGCCCCTGTTAGGAGGTGTGAGAGGTTGGCCATGGCGA
>AWOL01S0048954.1:0-30449 GCA_000715115.1 Nicotiana otophora | reverse complement strand
GTAACCCATGAATAGTAGTTGCATGGCATTGGTTTTGTGTAAATGTATTGCTTGACATGGATGGCTTTTCTTTGATGACATAAGGAACTCTTGAATTGTATTTGGATGGCATAGAACTTGGGGAAATTTATGGCTTGACATGGGTAGGCAGATTAATCGATATACTTGGATTTTATGGTAACTTTTGGTGGGTTAAAGTGGCTAAAAATTGAAAAACTTGTGCAGTTTTTTTTCATAGTAATTTCTTGTGGGGTAGAGTGATGAAAAACATAAAAAAGGTGTGCATACTTTTATTTCTTCAAATGGGTATTTACCTAGGGGGTTAAGAGGTGAAAATTATTTTAGACACTTGTGTAGTTTTTAGTTTAGCAAAAGGGGGATTATGGAAGGGAAGTTGGCTAAAAAGGTTTAGAAGACTTATGCAAATTATTTATTGGCTCATGATTATGCATTATGCTTGTCTTTTAATCCTTCCAGCCTTCACTTTTCAGGTCTTGTGAAATATCTCTTTGCGTGCGAATGATTTCCTTCTATTTTTCCTGTTCATTTAACTTTCTTCTTCAGCGACGAAGTACAGATATTCCCCATTTAAATTGATCTTAGCAATGTTTGCTGGATAAATGTCATAGGTGTCTGGTGAGTATTGTGATGTCTTAACATTTTTCCAAAGGAGGTGGGTGGATGAATAATTCAAACTTCTTTAATCTCCTGGACATATCTCCTCCCGAAGGCTCTTATTTGGCTGCAAAATGAGCCTATGAGCTCCAGCGTGCTACTTTTCCATTGCTATAATAGTGACTGGATAATGAAACAAAAATGACATCGAATGCATCACCTTTATAGTTCTTTTGATTAAACTAAATGGTGTGTGGAACATAAATAGTTTGCCTCCACAAGAATAAAAATGATGAACCTAATATTTTTGAGGTTTGAACCACAACAGAAATATTTTTAGGAAAGGTTCGAGATTTTCAAAGTCTCAAAAATCACGGCACTTGTATTCCATGAGATTGTGGTATTGATGGCAGAGATACCAAGTAAACCATAAGAGATCCTTTGGAAACTACTTGGCCTACGCTACGAACACATGGCATAGTGAATATTCCGGATTATCACCAAAAGGTGCTAGTATGGAACCTCTTTACTTTCAAAAAATCTGGAGTTCATAAAAACCTTTTGCCCTAATAAGATGGACGGATCAATAGGATCTGCAAAATCAAACAACTTCGGCGGGTGATGTAATTATGGAGAACCTGGGCACGGCTCATCTGAGAACATGAACATTTGAACTGCTGATTTATTCATCTTCATGTGCTTTTGTTGCAGAAACCTTTTGAAAAAATCACCTTGCCTTCAAAGGAAATCAGTAAAAACATTATCTTTCCCTTTAATGTGCTTGGGCTGAAACTTGTATGGAGAAACCATGGAGTCCATCCGAGATTTGCTAATTTAGAATGACCTTTGGATTCAACAGGATCATCATCAGAAAAGCCTTCATATCCATCTCTATAAGAAATTATGAGTGAATTAGAAATATATTAAACATTTTAATCTCATTTTTAGTGTTATAATCTCCTTGAAAGTGGAATGATAGTGTTGTTCGGCATCCTTGAATCTTCCACTGGCGTAACCACATATTTTTCTCTGACCATTTTCTACCTCAAACAAATGTTCGGGCATCAGTCTGCAATATTTTCTTTCCATTGGAGGAAATGTGCAAAGATTTGACACTTTCGGATATCTCTTTTATTTTTTTCACTGCATCATTTTGTTCCTTGCCCATGGCTGAGCATTTTTCTTCAACATTTTTGGGAGAGGAGAAATATATGTAAAATATTAGGAATAAAATCTCTCACATAATTTATTTTTCCCAAAACCTGTTGGATTTGTGTCGTTGCGAACCCAGTATCGAGTAACTTGATAAGTTACTTAGAAATATGAGGACCTGGCTATATTCTCCATGGGATAATGCATGCCCAAAAAATCAAACTTTTGTTTTCCGAAAACTATTTTTTGGCTGAAAGAAAGATGCCATATTTCCCACTAAAGATGGAAAATGATTGAGAAAATTTATGTGCTCTTCCCAAGTATCACTAAATAGTAAAATATTATTAATATAAACAAATGATGTATGGAGGATGGGCTGAAATATTTTTATCATGGCCTTTTGAAACAAAGATGGAATAGATTTTTAACTGAAAGATATGACTTTCTATTTAAAATGGAGTCGGGAATACAAAAACTAGTTTTTGCCCTATCATCTGGGAGGATTCCTAATTGCCAAAAACCTTATTGTTTTTAGCAAATATACCATTAGGTTAGTAGTTGTTATATATAATAATTCCCAAACTGGGTCAAAGATAAAAACTATCCAAGTATAACGAATAAAATAAAACCAAATACTATTGCTACCAAATACAGAGGAGCAGTAGCGTAATGATTAATGGAAATTACAAAGAAAATAATTTAAAACATCCAATTGTTGCCGACGACAATAAATCCACACACCAATTGCAACTAATTCCATGTAGCACCAACAATGCTCTCACCAGGTGCCATTTGTTGCAATCCAATGAAGTAGGTATGTATTAATCCACATGCAGTAAAGAATTGGTTGTCGGATATCCTCAATATGGTGCTGAAGATTTGAAATTCCAACGTTGAACTTGTTGTTATGCATTCATCTTCATGCTTCAAATGAGTCTGTTGGAAACTGAAACCTGCCTTGTTGAAGTATTTAATTTTTAAGTTGTCAACCAACCCTGAGAATGAGCATGGTAACATGCTAATACCACTGGGAATTGACACGACATGAAATAATATGTTCAAAACTACCGCAACAAAAGTAAATAGTTGTGCCAAACAATACTGCATTATATTGCTGTGAAATAATGTTATGTTGATGTATTCATATAAGCACAGTTCCACTTGTAGCACCAATGAATACTCATGATTCTGTCTTGAAGAATCCATAGACCGTATCAAATGTCCTTGAGATCTTGCAACTGAGGATTGTCTGTAGTTGTGTCCACTTAGCATAATGGTGTTAGTGGCACGTGAAAATTGATACAACTGCAGGTGCTCGAGCACATGGGATGCTAATATCAATCCATGCTGATACCTCGATAAGCTGAGCCTGTCTGTGGGACCCGCACAATGTAGCAAACAAATTAAGAGGAAAGATTCTGCTCCCAGGTTCTTGTGTGTTCTAGCAGCAGTGACGAAGATTGGGTAGTGATTGAAGGAGGAAATCTGTGGATGATGTCTTGTTGGTATATTGTTGTTGTATGCCGTCAAACCACCCCCCAGTTTGAGCATAAAGCCAAGCTAATACCACTGGGATGTGATACGGTAACACACAAATAGTCGATACCTTCATAGTGAGCTAATTTGCTGAAACAGTACATCAAACATAGAAATTGTTTTTGCTTTGGCAAGTTTGGAGAAAAGGGTGAGCTTATTTGGGATAAGAAACTTANATAATTCCCAAACTGGGTCAAAGATAAAAACTATCCAAGTATAACGAATAAAATAAAACCAAATACTATTGCTACCAAATACAGAGGAGCAGTAGCGTAATGATTAATGGAAATTACAAAGAAAATAATTTAAAACATCCAATTGTTGCCGACGACAATAAATCCACACACCAATTGCAACTAATTCCATGTAGCACCAACAATGCTCTCACCAGGTGCCATTTGTTGCAATCCAATGAAGTAGGTATGTATTAATCCACATGCAGTAAAGAATTGGTTGTCGGATATCCTCAATATGGTGCTGAAGATTTGAAATTCCAACGTTGAACTTGTTGTTATGCATTCATCTTCATGCTTCAAATGAGTCTGTTAGAAACTGAAACCTGCCTTGTTGAAGTATTTAATTTTTAAGTTGTCAACCAACCCTGAGAATGAGCATGGTAACATGCTAATACCACTGGGAATTGACACGACATGAAATAATATGTTCAAAACTACCGCAACAAAAGTAAATAGTTGTGCCAAACAATACTGCATTATATTGCTGTGAAATAATGTTATGTTGATGTATTCATATAAGCACAGTTCCACTTGTAGCACCAATGAATACTCATGATTCTGTCTTGAAGAATCCATAGACCGTATCAAATGTCCTTGAGATCTTGCAACTGAGGATTGTCTGTAGTTGTGTCCACTTAGCATAATGGTGTTAGTGGCGCGTGAAAATTGATACAACTGCAGGTGCTCGAGCACATGGGATGCTAATATCAATCCATGCTGATACCTCGATAAGCTAAGCCTGTCTGTGGGACCCGCACAATGTAGCAAACAAATTAAGAGGAAAGATTCTGCTCCCAGGTTCTTGTGTGTTCTGGCAGCAGTGACGAAGATTGGGTAGTGATTGAAGGAGGAAATCTGTGGATGATGTCTTGTTGGTATATTGTTGTTGTATGCCGTCAAACCACCCCCCAGTTTGAGCATAAAACCAAGCTAATACCACTAGGATGTGATACGGTAACACACAAATAGTCGATACCTTCATAGTGAGCTAATTTGCTGAAACAGTACATCAAACATAGAAATTGTTTTTGCTTTGGCAAGTTTGGAGAAAAGGGTGAGCTTATTTGGGATAAGAAACTTATCATCCAAAAGAAGTTGATTGAGTGGTTCATAATTAACTACCAATCACAGGATAATAAGTGAGGAGGCTGCTCTCATGTCAAAGAAAAATTATGACATGTGTTGGTTTGCCCCACATGGATTGATTTCTGCTTGCGAGATCACTGTGATGATGTGGTTCTCTTCCCATATGTTGGTTTGTCCCACTTAGATGCATAGACTTTGATTGCTATTTGTGATATCACCATGATGCTATGGATCACTTCTTTCACCTTTGGCTTTAGTTCTGAAATTTGGTAATGATCATCACCTTATTCCTCATAAACGTACAAGGAAAAGAGAATCTCTTATGTGGGCTCATCTTCCTGTGATAAACTGATTCAAAATCGTCATCCTCACTAAAATTAACGCTTTTGTACTCTATAATTTCAGAGAGAAGTCTAATAGACTGTTTGAACTACGGGCAATTCTGCGCAAAATGTCCTACTTTATTACACATATAACAGGCTTATTTAATTACATAGTACAAGTGATGCAAAAACAATACAACAAACATAAAATCCTTACAATGTAAGATCCTTATTTGGATAATAGACAAAACATAAAAGCATGATCAAGAACTGGAAAAAACAATTTCATGGCCTTGGGTTTTGAAATTAGCTTGGACAAGACATGGATAATGGTAAAGGGACCAATGAATAGTATTTTCATGCCATTGGATTTGTGTAAATATTTGTCTTGACATAGATGACTTTTCTTTGATGACATGATAGACCCTTGAATAGTATTTGCATGGCATAGAACTAGGGAAACTTTATGGATTGAAGTGGTGTCGCGACCCTAAAACCTAACCTATCTTGATGGCGCCTATCGATGGTACTAGGCAAGCCGACTCTCCCAAAATACTCTAGTAATTCAATAGAAGAGGTAGTTTAAAACATTTTCATATAAGAAAGTTTCATAAAACAAAAGTTGAACTCAATATAGAATCAAAATGCGGAAACCAGTCTCAAACATCGGGGTGTTACTGAGTCATGAGCATCTAGATAACCAAACTAATACAACTAGTGTCTAAGTATCAATACAAGACAGAAAGAAATATAGAAGGAGAGACAATGTCCTGCGGACGCCGGCAGCTACTTCGTAGTCTCCGGCACTCAATCGCGCCCGAACTCAACGACCTCCGTGATCAACACACTTGGATTTGCACATGAAGTGTAGGGTGTAGCATGAGTACAACCAACTCAGCAAGTAACAGAAAGAAATAAGGAACTGAGAAGAAGTAACGAGCTATACAGTACAGTTCATTTTCAATAATTCCAGCAAAGAATAGACATACCTTAAAATCCGGCAGTTTAAGTCAAGCTAGGTTTATATAGTTAAAGTGCAGGTACTCCGGATATAGAATTCCTTATGGAATTTCACAACAATGACAGAGAGAACTAAATGCATCAACAAAGGAAAAACAAGTACACCCTCTTAGAGTAATAGTCACTCCAATGCTCAACAACTGGACACTCAACTTTCAGCCCTCAATGCACACGCTCAATAAGTACCTGCACTGACTGGGGGTGTTTAGACTCATGAGGGGTTCATACAGCCCAAGCGCTATAATCTGCACGGTCAACTCACGTGCTGCATGGACAACGCACATACTGCACGGACAACTCACTTGCCATAGTATAAACTTTAAGGATCCGCACGGACAACTCACGTGCTACACAGAGAACCCACGTGCCATAGAACGATACCTCACAACCAAGCCCTCGGCCTTACTCAGTCATGAACCTCTCTAATCTCACAACTCTCAACAAAGAAAGGGAAAACAGTCCAAATCAAAGTGTTACATCATATCATCAGGGATAAATAACAGAGACGGAGGTAAACATGTACAAGAATCACTATGAGTGAATATAACTACCATGAGCAGGAATATAGCCTAACCGTAATGCATAAATAACAACAGGGAGATAGAATAACAAGTACCAGCCTTATTTCAACATTTGGTTCCACAATATCAATCTCAACATTGAAATAAATACTCAATTATTAACAGAGAATCCGTAAACATGATAAGAACGATAAATTTAACAACACTAGTCTAAACACGTAACAATATAAGAAAAATGGGAGAAAACAGGGAAAACATGTAAATTGGCGGCCCATAAGTACTCGTCACCTCACATATACGCCGCTCACATGAATTTCACATAGTAAATAATCTAAGGTTCCTAATTCCCTCAAGTCAGGATTAGACACAACACTTACCTTGCTCTGAAGGCCACTTAATTCTCAATCACAGCTTTTCCTCTAGAATTTACCTCCAAACCACTCGTATCTATTCAGAAACGACTCAATAATATCAAATTTTGCTAAAGGAATCAATTATATTGCATAAATTAAATTTCCCAAATTTTCCTCCAAAAAGTCGAAATTCGACCCAGGGCCTGCTTGGTCAAAACTCGAGGTTCGGACCAAAATTCATTAACCCATTCACCACCAAGCCCGGATATATATTTGGTTTTGGAATCCGACCTCAAACTGAGGTCTAAATCCCCAAATTTCCCAAATCCCTAGTTTCTACCCTAACCCCTAATTCTACCATGAAAACTATAGATTTGTAGGTTGATAATTCATAAAATGTAATGGGTAATTGAAAGAAAATGGTTTAGAATCACTTACCAACACTTTGAGGAAGACAATAACTATTGAAAATTGCCTCTAGCCCCTTTATTTTTATGAAAGTTGAAAAAATGGCTTATTCCCATTCTTGATTCTATTTTATGCATTGGGCGACAGTGTGCATCGCGTTCGCGAGACCACCGTCGTGTTCGCAAAGAGTATCGACCGCCAAGCCTTCGTGTTCGTGAGACCATGCTCGCGTTCGCGATGAAAGATCACTGACTCTCCCCCAGGTATGCCTAACAGTACGCGTTCGCGAGGAGCTGGTCGCGTTCGCGAAAGTTAACTCCATCATTTCGCATTCGCGAAGAAGAAAATTCCAGCTAACCAGTTTACTCTTCGCGTTTCCGAGAGTACCTTCGCGAACGCGAAGAAGGACATGCCAAAACATCTGCTGCAGTAAAATACCAGATTTTTCCAAAGTCGAAACATCCGTAGCCTATCTGAAACTCACCCGAGCCCTCGGGGCTCCAAATCAAACATGCACACAAGTCTAAAAACATCATACGAGCGTGCTTGGGAGATCGAATTTCTAGAATAAAACCTATAACTACGAATTTAGCACCAAATCGAATGAAATTCTCAAGAACACTTTAAAATTACTATTTTCACAATCGAACGTCCGAAGCACGTCAAACCAACTCTGGTTCTCACCAAATTTCACAGAACAGTCATAAACTTTATATTGGACCTTTACCGGGCTCCGGAACCAAAATATGGACCCGGTATCAACAAGGCCAAACATCGACCAATTCTTAAAAATAATTAATTTTCAGACTTTTAATTTTTCATCAAAAATGCATAACTCGAGCTAGAGACCTCTAAATTCGATTTCGGGCATACGCTCAAGTCCCATAATTCGATACGGACCCACCGGGACCATCAAAACACGGATTCGGGCCCGCTTACCAATAATGTTGACCGAAGTCAACTAAAATCAAATTTTAAGGTATAAATTCTTATTTTCATCAATTGTTAATATAAAGGTTTTCCGAAAATACGCTCGGACTGTGCACGCAAATTGAGGAGGGCAAAAATAAGATTTCTAGGGCTTAAGAGCGCATTATCGAGTTCTAAAACATAAGATGACCTTTTGGGTCATCACAGAAAAGGTGAGGGGATTTGGCAGTTCATACGAGACTACATAATGTAATAGCAACGGGATTTGCAATTCTAAGGGAGCCCGGTATAATGTTTCTCAAGAATATCATATGGCTTTTTTCCTACTTCAATCTCGTCGTTACGTATTTCGTTGTGATTGACGTGTGTTAGATGGATTGTCAACAGAATTGGCTTAGGTATGTTAAGGCTATCCCTTCTTTCCCTTTGGCATGATCAAAATGATACAAACGAAACGAGCAAAATACGCAACTTTCATAAATGACGATATTCATAAAAATACTAGGGGTGTCTATATTCTTGATTCCACATGTGTCTTATTATTATATCTTTTGTTCATGGGTCTCAAAAAAATATGTAGTTGATAAAGTTATCCGAAAGGCATATTGATCTTATGACATTCAGAGAAATCTTATTAACGCACTTCTTATACATTTCATACATCTATACATGTACATTGACCCATGAACATATGGCATTATATATGCGTATACTATATGTATATGGGATATGGGTAAAGGTTATGGCGTTATATATGCACCACCGCCTAATCAGCTGGTATACGTTGATGATTTGCCCACAGTGGACGAGATAATATAATGGGATGCCCTCAGAGGCTTAGTGATGTTATGAACGCATATACCTATGCATGGTATGACATTTATATGCATATTCATGACATTATAAGTATGAAATGATTCACAGAGATATTCACACTTACATGTTGAGTCTTTTACTCCATGTTTCTCTATGTCTTTTATTTACTAATATTTATTCCTTACATACTCGGTCATTATTTTTACTGACGTCCCTCTTGCTTGGGGACGCTGTGTTTCATGGCCGCAGGTCCCGATAGATAGGTTGAGAGTCCTCCAAGTAGGATATCAGCTCAGCGGAAGATGTTGGTGCGTTCTATTTGCTCCGGGGTTGCTTATTTGGTCAGTGTGATTTAGACATATATAGATTAGTATGGCGGGGCCATGCCCCGACCTTTATGATATTTATGTATTCTTAGAGGTTTATAGACATATGTCATATATACGGATACTTGTATGGCCTTGTCGGCCTATGTTTTGAGTATATTAAGGATCATGCAGGCCCTATAGGCCCGTACGTCATATGTATAATTCGGTATATCAGGTTGGGTCACCCTATATTGAGTATTCCCTCATGTTTTATTCTAGTCATCTCATGACAACCTTTTTGGTTCATTTACCTATAATAGAATGATACGAAAAGATATGTTACGTTGGTACTCGGTTGAGTAAGGTACGAGGTGCCCATCGTGGCCCATCAGTTTGGGTCGTGACAAAAGTGGTATCAGAGGAGTTCCGTCCAAGGGAGTCTACAAGTCGTGTCTAGTAGAATCTTGTTTATGGGTGTATTGTCGACCACACTTACAAGCAGGAGGCTACAGGGAATTTATTACTATCACTTTTACTTCTTACTCTAGATCGTGTAGTAGAGCTCACTTGTAAGAATTCAGACTCCTAAATTCTATTTTATTCATAATAGGATGATCCCTACATCCAAAAGACAGCTGGTAAGAGATTGAATGTGGTTGTTGAAGAGTAGAGTCAGAGGAACTCGATTTTGCATCACGCTTATGATGAATAAATGTGAGGTCTTCAGCAGAACATGTGTTACTAAAACGTGTAAGCTTGCTGATAAGGAGACTTAAGGCAAGAATATCTACCCATATGGTTAAAAGTAATGAGAGATTCAGAAGATAGATACAAGTTTCAAGAAGTAAAAGAAGCAAGGTGAAGAAAGGAACGAGGCGCCTAGTTAATGAAGATTATCAGGATTTACAACTCTGGCAGAGAAATATAAGCCTTTTGAGTTACCTTCAACAATAACAGATGTTTGTACAATCGGCCACACCCATCTCAATTGTGCCCTATAGGAGCTAGCAGATATGGTTTAAGAGAAGAACGGGATATCAGGATCCGACTGGGGTTAGAGTAACCCAAAATTATGGATGGATTGTTTGCGTTAGTTAACATTCCAGAAGGATATTGTAAATGTTCTAATAGATCTCCTTGTGAGACACCTAGATGGTGCACTCTAAAATAGTACAGCTAGATATGAGTACTACAAAGATAGGCACTGGAAGCCTGGAAGGGATAAATATTACCTTAGTGTGGCACCCGTTCCTAGTAGAGAGAGAATGTTGGGCAACCCGAAGAGCCAGTGGATGGATCAAAGGGGAGCTAAAAGCAAAAGGATGTCTTGTTGAAGTTTTCAGAATAAAGTGATAGATAGAAATTTTAGCAGGGAAATTAGAAGAGAGTTAATGAAGCATTACGAGTAAGATGTGATACATGGATGATAACGGTAGATCAAAACAATGACAGTATTACAGAGTCTATAGTCAAGTGAAGGAAAAGACTAGAGGTGACAGGTCTTGAGACAATAAAAGAGTATAGGCCATAAATTCATATTCTCATTTCGAGAAATAAGTTCGTGATTGTAACGTGATTACCATAAGAAAACGTTAGACCCCATAGTAATTCAAATTAGTTTGGGCTGGTGAACAAGGTAAATTAAACATGAATTAGAGACTGAGTGATTTGATAATAGTCGGCATCATGAGAATTTCATAGATTGCGTTCCGGCGATAATAGAATGGACGATAGAAGAATACCCTTTAAAGGTCATTCAGAAAGATGATTCCCTAAAGCAAGCAATGTGCCCAAAGTTAAGCTTAAGGGACTATGTGTGCCAGTTATATTAGGTGACACCCTCATGAGTAAGGAATTTTTTTATCCTTGGTAAAAAATGATTACTGCAAGGTGAGTAAGGGTCATCGATGATGTGAAAAGATGCCAAAGATGAAGAGGTAAAACATCTATAGGTAGATCGTCGTAGTTCTAAATCTTAGTACTCCCCTAAAAGGGGGAATATGGAGTTATGTGTCATTAAGTTAGAATAAAGTGGTTTTAGTAACTATGGAATGGTAAAGGGAGAATGCGATAAAAATGAGAAAGGGATGAGGTTGCACTCATTCAAATCCTACAGACATGCAATGATTCCAGAACATTATGCAAACATGATGTCAAGGAGAGGAAGTAAGGGTTCCTGCCCGAGATGTTATTAATAGATAAGGAGCTAGTGCGAGATGTAAGTTAAGACAAAGGAAATAACCCAAGAAAGATTACGCGAAATGTTGATATGAAATTGGGTCAACGAATAGTTAGTAGTTGATTCAACAAGAGCCTAGTTATGGCTAGACAAGAGTATATAGAAAAATCAACATATCGTGCAAGATAAACATAGTGAACCCCAACATGGGGAATTCAGTCTCGCAGGTATGACATCGTGATACTTGAAAACTATTCAGATAGGAGATGGGGGAGTTAAAGGTACAGTATGAGTGTTACAGAAATCAAAGAAAGTGCCCCAGGGAATATAGTCAAAATATCAGTTAAAAAGAAACCCTACAAGCACAAGGGCATGAAGGTAAGTAACTAAGAATAATCATAGGCAAGGAAGGACAACAAAACAAATTCCGTCGAGTATATAATGTAATAAGCTAGCAGCTTTACAAGAGTCAGAGGGTCCTCCCTAAGTACTACAATGAAAGACTAGCTGAGAAAATAAGGAAGAATGATTCAACTTAAACATAGTAACTTGAAGAGGAGATGGTCTTGTAACAACAGTCTCAAAACAACAATGTATGCACTCCATAAGAAAGTGGCAGCTATCGTGGCTAATGAACGGGAAGAACAAAAATCAATAGGTGATATTCAAGATAATATGGGTTGTACGGAATTCCAATATGTGTGGGCACTAAGATAAGCCAAATATTCGTGCAACAGGTGACAAAACGACCAGGAAAAGTAATTGCTTACATTTAAAGAAAGTTGAGAAGGAACGAAAGGAATTATTCGATCAATGAGCCAAAGTTAGTTACATTGCGGATGCACTTAAGATTTCGGAGTATTATCCATGCAGCATATATGTTGACAATCATACAAGCCATAAAAAACTCCGGTATAAGTTAAAAGAAAGAATTGAATCTGTGTCATAGACAAAGGATTGAATTGTAATAAGATTGTATCATGGATACTCCATAGCTCCCATGAAAGGCTAAAGTAATAACTAATACCAGGAGTCATAGATCGAAAGATAGCTTAAGCCTACATAAAGGTTGATCAGAAGGAAGAGGAAACTAAAGAGTTACATCAACCAAGTAAATCGGGAGTCTGATTATTTGACCCAAAAAAATATAGAAATCGTGATTGAAAACATTGCACAATCACTCTTAGTATCAGAAGTACAAGAGTACAACAACCATATTCTATGAAGAGTACCAGCTTCATAAGAAGTCAGTATAGGGATGTGAAGTTTACCTATGTGGAAGGAAGGTCATGAAAGGGATAGAAGATGTGATGCGAGATTTTAAGGTAAGTAAGGTAATGGTGAACAACGTATGAGATACTCAGGTGCAAAAAGTTCTGAATAATCTATACTTCAGATAGAGGGCTACCAGCGCTGAGATTCAGTAATTGCGGTGTTATTAGTGGCATATTTTCCAGCCTATGGTTTCTAGGTATTAAGAAGTTTAATTAAGAGAGTAAAGAAGAGTTAGAGACGATGTGATGTCTCGCTTGATGTTCCAGAATGACATAAGGAAATCTATGATGCAATGAAGTTGAAGGAAGGTTGCAAGTAGTATAAATAGATATGTGTAGGTCGCACGCTAAGTATGGTAAAGCGACAAGGTTTTTGGAAGACAGGAGTAAGGAAAAAAAAGGCGAGTGATAAGGTGACGATAATGGATAAGTCCTCGGGATTAAGCCCTTGAAAACAAGAGAGCTAATGGTTTCTCTGCATTATAGAAAACTCAGTATAGCCTGCATGAACTCAAAGAAGTCTAAGACTAACAGCATTTAAAAGAGATGGAATGCTAGTCTGGTAGAAGAATAAGGGTTTAATTGTGATAGATAAAGGATGACATTTAGGCCTTCGATTAAGTAATGATTTGATAAAAAGGGATTTCATGGACGGCATGGGATTAGAGTACCCCCCCCCCATAAGATGAATCATGTTGGAATGCTATGAAAAAACGGTTATTGAAGTATAGTATCACCCCTAGGTGCATTAGGCAAGTCACTGCAGATATTCCCCGATGAGACGTAAGCCATAGTGGCAATGTATTACATAAGAAGTTTCAAGTTATCAGTGGTAAATTGTAGATAAACATTGAGGTGAATCAACAATGGATGGATAAAAGTTACAAAGTATGAGATGAGATCAGGCCATCATTCCTAAGATGAACAGTAATGAGAAAGAATTATAGGACATAGATTTATTCATATAGGATAAGCAATGAGAGTAACCTGGAGTTTGGTAGCAGACCTCAGCAACAAGCGAAGTAAGAGTCATGGTATAGTATGACCTACCTAGATGCAGTAAAGTCATATGGATATATAACTGGGTATATGAAACAAGATATAGCAATAGTTGTAAATTCGACAACGCAACGAGCGAAGAACTTCAAAACACCTATAGATGCCCAGACGGACATCTTGTCAAGTTCTGTATTTGTTCTCAAAGTGGGTCCTAGAGATTGGCTAAAATTTGGAGGGAAGAGTTGCATTGGCGCACCTACAAGGAAAAAGTCGTACAGGCAGCATGACAGAAGGTAGCAAAAGTAATGAGATTGGAAGAATTCCGACCACAGGCCGTGGTGTGAGAAAGAGGGCTAAATGTTGGAATGCCCTGGCCTTTGGATTTATTCACAGAATAGTTTCCTAAATGGAAAGGAGAGTATTAAAGTATTTGCAAGAGCTATGGGTTATGATAATGATAAAGTACATTAATCAATATTTGAGGACAAATTCTCCAAAGGGGGGAATGATTTTACACCACGTAGTATTGTACGTTGGATTTGGCATAGGATAATTGACATCAGCTCAAGGACAAGATTATTTAGAGGATATAAGTAAATTCATGAAGGTGATAGGGTAAGCAAATAAAAGAAAATGAGTTACATCGAAGTTTGACATTTTGAGATAAAATACGATCCAACCTATAATACCCTGTATGTATGGACTAGTGCCTTAAAAATTACCACGCGACCATGATAGTATGATGTACCAAGCGTGTTAAAAAGTGAGTAGTATTTTAAGTAATTTGAGGTAATTATTAATTATGGGGATAATTGGATAATTATGGATTTTTAGTGGGAGATTAATTAAGTAGTTAAAATCTTTGCATAAGTTTGGTGGAAACATAACGTGGAAACAAGTGGAAATGAATCAAGACTACATGATGACTCTTTAATTTTAGGTAATTAGGTGGCACATGGACAATGTACTTGGCCATCCTTTGGTGACAATTCCTATATGCACATGGCAAACATGTAGAAAGGGAAGTTTATTTTAGTCATCCTTACACTTTATTAGTCATGAATTCACGAATTATGTTTAGCATATTAGTCATCCTTACACCTTATCTTCAATCCAAACCATAATTTCATTTGGGATAGTTGTAGAAAGGGTAAAGGAAAGAACGAAAATGTGAGGGGATTTGGGAATTCATACGAGACTACATAATGTAATAGCAACGGTATTTGCAATTCTAAGGGAGCTCGATATAACCTTTCTCAAGAATATCATACGGATTTTTCCCTACTTCAATCTCGCCATTACGTGTTTCGTCGTAATTGACGTGTGTTAGATGGATTTTCAAGAGAATCGGCTCAGGTATGTTAAGGCTATCCCTTCTCCCTTTTGGAATGATCCAAATGATACAAACAAAATGAGTAAAATATGCAACTGTCATAAATGACTCTATTCTTGGAAATACTAGGGGTGTCTATATTCTTGATTCCCCATGTGTCTTATTATTATATCTTTTGTTCATGGGTATCAGAAAAATATGTAGTTGTATCCGAAAGGCATATGGATCTTATGACATTCAGAGAAATCTTATTAACTCATTTCTTATGCATTTCATGCATCTATGCATGTACATTGACCCATGACCAGATGGAATTATATACATGTATATTATATGTATATGGGATATGGGCAAAGGTTATGACATTTTAGACGCACCACCACTTGATCAGCTGGTATACGTTGATGATTTGCCCACAGTGGCCGAGATGATATGATGGGATGCCCTCAGAGGCTTGATGATCTTCTGAACGCATATACCTATGCATGGTATACATTTTTACGCATATGCATGACATTATAAATATGAAATGATTCACAAAGCTATTCAGACTTACATGTTGAGTCTTTTACTCCATGTGTTCTCTATGTCTTTTATTTACTGATATTTATTCCTTACATACTCGGTACATTATTTGTACTGATGTCCCTTTTGCCTGGGGATGCTGCGTTTCATGCCCGCAGGTCCCGATAGACATGTTGAGAGTCCTCCAAGGAGGATATCATCTTAGAGGAAGATGTTGGTGCGCTCCATTTGCTCCGGGGTTGCTTATTTGGTCAGTATGATTCGGACATGTATAGATTAGTATGGTGGGGCCTTGTATTGACCTTTATGATATTTATGTAGTCCTAGAGGCTTGTAGACAGATGTCATGTATACGGATATTTGTATGGCCTTGTCAGCCTATGTTTTGAGTATATTAAGGATCATGCCGGCCTTATAGTCCTGTGCGTCAAATGTATAAGTCGGTATATCAGGTTGTGTCACCCTATATTGAGTATTCCCTCATGCTTTAGTCTAGTCATCTCATGACAGCCTTTCTGGTTCATTTACCTATAATAATATGATACGAAAAGATACGTTACGTTGGTACTCGGTTGAGTAAGGTAACAGGTGCCCGTCGCGGCCCATCAGTTTGGGTCGGGACATTAAGTGTTTGGCGACGGACTCTACTCCTAATTGTTGGATGAATGATCCTAAGTGGGGGATAATGTAAGGCCCCGTAAAAAATTCCTAATGATTTAAGATTTTAAAGTGTGCCAATGTTATTTGGGAATAATGTATTTGAGTATTATAGGAGACCTGTGGGATAGAGCCACACCATTTTGAATTGATAATGCAGGTTTAAGGTGTGTTGGAACATTCTAAGGAGTTTTATGAATGGCAAGAACATGTATGGAACAAATTGGATACATTAAGTGGAAGGGATCTTTCAATTGGCACAAGGCCCGAATGCAAATGAATTGCACTCCCTCTATATAATGACATAGGTGGTGATATATCTATCAAAGTAAATCCCTTTGAGTCTAGTTTCCAACGCATCAAATCGTTTGTCATTTGGATATTTCTACAGAAAGTTATGGCCATTTTACTGGACCTATGTCATATGCGTGCCCAGATGTGTGGCCGCACATATTTGGGAGTTTCTTCCTTGTGTGCGCGGACACTTGCCCAAGTGTGCGGTCGCGCACGTAGGTGGCTATTAAATAACCCCAAGGCTGGGTAGAGAGAGGGGTTAAGTCATTCTTTGAGCTAAAACCTAATAGTTTAGAGAGAAGTGAGAGTGTTCTAGAGAGAGGAAGTAGATGAAGTATTTTGTTCATCAAGATCTTGTTCAAGCCTTGAAATCCAACAAGGAAATCTCACAAGATCTTCACTCAAGAGGTAAGATTCAAACCCTAGTCCTCAATTTCGAGTTTGGGGTAAAAGATGGGTTATTGGAGTATGATTCTTGGGTGTAAGAGTAGTAATTATGCATGCTTGTACCAATAAGGTTTGTGGTAAGATTGTTGAGCTAAAATAAGTAAAGACTGGGTTGAGGAGAGAAAGAAATCTTGTAGAAAAACCTTGTAGCCAAATTTGCACACCTAGTGTTTGATAAAATGCTCAAATGAGCTGAAACCATGAATTTCTTTCTAATTTGTGTTCAATTTTTTATGTTTCAAAATATATTGGGATTGCTAGATGTCACGCCCCGAAACTGGGGAGCGCGGCCGAAGCTTAACCGAGTAAACCCGGACGAGCAAGCCTATTAAATTTCCTTCTACCCAGACTCATCCATGAATAATTAGGATACATGTTTTCGTTAATCAAACGATAAGATGATGATGTCTGCAATACCAATTGCTTACCATAAATTACTTCATTTTAAGATCTCAAAACACACACACCTTCATGGTTCAAAGTGGAACAAGTGATTTAATCACAACACAACTTGTTTATCATTCCCAACACCCATATACAACCCACACTTAGTCTACTGAGCCTCTATAAATACCAAAGAGTACAATGATAGTGCCGGCAACAAGGCTCTGGCTATACCTCAAAACACGATAACGTATACTAAACAAAAGATGCATAACCCCGGAATGAGATGGGGCTCACCAAGTCAGCTGGGAACAAAGAGCACTGCAATCACCGGTGAGTATCCTCCACTGTGGAACCATCTGGATCCATTAAAGATGTAGCGCCCGCAGAAAAAGGGACGTTAGTACATGTCGAATAGTACTAATATGCAAACCAAACACCAATTTAAGAACTGGGAAATATAGTATGAATATGATGAATCAAGGCGACAATAGAATAGCATAGATACCCATTTAAACCAAAGAAAGCTCATCAAGTGCTATAATTAATATTTATAGAATTTAAGATGAGATCCTCTGTAACCATTTGCGCACAAAGCAACCTCGTCGCCTCACCCCAATGTATGCAGGTGGAGGTGTAAGCACAATACCAAATCTCTACTCAGACGGCCCTGCCGCCTCACCCCATGTATGCGGGTGGAGGTGTAAACACAATACCTATTTTCACACAAGCGGCCCCGCCACCTCATCCCAATATATGCGGGTGGAAATGCATCAACGATACTAATACCTACACAAAGCTTCCATGCCGCCTAACCCCAATATATATAGGTGGCTGGTGGTGCAACAGCAATACCAAAATAATACACAAAGCGGCCTTGCCGCCTCACCCCAGTATATGCGGGTGGAGGTGTAACCAAAATCAAAATCTCTACACAGTTTGGCATAATAGTTTTCCACATAAATCACGACTTGGAATCATAACACGTACATACACAATCCATAATTTGGAACACATCCTCAATTTATAATACAACATGACAAGAGCATTTCAAACATAAATTGAACATATATCTTTGTCACAAAACATATTCGGAGTACTCAACTTGTAATAAATATCTTGGAACTTACAAGGATATTGAGGTTCCAAGTCATGAAGAAGAGTTTAGCCAACACACCTCAATTGAGCTTCCTTAAACTCTAAAATGTTTCAGAATTCTTAGCAACTTCAATCTATTTTAGAAATATAATAAGTTGAACCAAAATTAGGAAGATGATCATGGTTCTAGCTCATTTGAGCATTTTATCAAACACTAAGTGTGCATTAAGGTTTCAATGTACTTTTATGGAGGATTCCATCATCCCACAACACATTACTTACCATTTGTAGTTAAATAATCTTCCCACACCCATTTGATAACACATGCATGTAAAATAAACAACTCTCATGCCCAAAAATTATCTTGCTAATTACCCATTTTCATAATCTTACCTCTACGATGAGAAAGGGCCCTAGAGAGGGAGAGAGTTCCTCAATCAATTTTTTCCCAATCTTACCTAAAATCTTGGAAGAATTAACAAGGGAAGCACACTAGGGCTTCATCCTAGAGGTAAGATTCTACACCCTATCTCTTAATTTCAAAATTTAACTATAAATGGGCAATTAGTAAAATAATTCATGGGTATGGGAGCAGATTATTTTGTATACATGATTGATCATGTGATGTAGGGAGAATGTTGAGCTAAAATAATAAACAAGGGGCTGTGGGATGAAGGAATTCTCCATAAAAAGACCTTGAAACCTTAATGTACACCTAGTGCTTGACAAAATGCTCAAATGAGCTAGAACCATGATCATCTTCCTAATTCAATTTGTTACTTTTCTAAAATTGATTGAAGTTGCAATGATTTCTGCAACATTTTAGAGTTAAGGAAGCTCAAGTGAGGTATGTTGGCTAAACTCTTCTCTTAAAAATCGAACCCCATAATATCCATGTAAGTCCCGAGTTGCTCATTGTGAATCGATTACCCGAATAAGCTGGTGTCAACAGACATCCGTGATCAATATGTAATTCAAATACTCTTGTTATGTTGTACTACTATTTGGGAATGTGTTAAAAGTATGGGTTCCATATCTAAATGCCTTGACTTCAAGTTAACTCTTTCTCACCATATTCAACAATATTTAAATATATAAACATTTCATGAATAATGATCAAATAATCAATAATAAACTTAAGTAGGAATATCTTAATTTAAAAAGCAATTATTCAAAATGAAATAAATTCCTCCAGCATGCTTCGACTCAACCACAATGCGTAAGTACTCGTCACCTCACATATACGTTGTACCCGCACATTAAATCACATAGCAAATAGACAAATAAATCCTACTCCCTCAAGTCAAGGTTAGCAACCACACTTACCTCGCTTTGCAACCAAATTCAAGATTCCAATAAACCTTTGCCTCGCGAATTCGTGTCCGAAATCCTCAAATCTAGTCATAAACAATTCAATATACTCAATACAAATCGTCGGAATTAATTTCATATGAATTTACTAATTTTTTGGATTAAAATCCAAAATTCACCTCAAAAATCAACAGTGGTGCCAACGTCTCAAATCTCGAAAAACATACGAAATCCGAACACCCCTCCCGAGACGAGTCCAACCATACAAAATTATCAAATTCTGATGTCAAATGGACCTTCAAATCTTAAATTTTTTGTTTATTGGAAAGTTTTACAAAAATTCCAATTTCTTCCATCTAAATCCGAAATAAATGATGAAGATAGACATGGAGTTATGAAATATAATGACCTTCATTATAGAACACTTACCCAATTCAATGTCGCGAAAAATCTCTTAGAAATCGCATAAATCCGAGACTCAAAACTCAAAAATGAGTAAAAATAGTTAAGTTACGATTTTATGTGTTCTGTCCAGGCTTTTTTGCATCTGCGGTCACTTGACCGCATCTGCGGTTCTGATTTTGCGGCAATTGGGGTCGCTTCTGTTAGCTGGCTCACTTCTCCGCAAGGCTATCCCTTCCCCCTTTTCCCTCTTCTGCGATATGTGGCCCGCTTCTCCGGTCGCGCTTCTGTGACACCCCATCCTCTTCTGCGGACTGTCCTCTTCTGCGAGGCATGGATCACTTCTGTGAGCTCGCATCTACGGTCTAAAATCCGCAGGTGCAGTTACACCAAAAGGCCAACATTTTAGATTTTCCTTAAGTCCAAATTTTGATTCGTTAACCATCCAGAATCCACTCGAGGCCCCCGGGAGCTCAACCAAATATAGCAACAAGTCCTAAAACATCATACAAACTTACTCGAGACCTCCAATTCCTTCAAACTACGCTAAAACCATGAATCATACCCCAATTCAAGCTTAAATAACTTCTACATTAGATGCCGAAACCTATCAAATCAAGTCCGATTGACCTCAAATTTTACACACAAGTCATAAATGACATAACAGACCTATTCAATTTTCTAGAATTGGATTCCAACCCCGATATCAAAAAGTCAAATCCATGGTAAAACTTTGGAAATCTTTAGCCTTTAAATTTCTACTTTCCGCTAAATAGCGATAATTTGAGCTAGGGACCTCTGAATTCGATTCCGGGCATACACCCTTGTCCCAAATCACGATATGGACCTACCAGAGCTACCAAAACACTGATCCGACTCTGTTTGCTCAAAATGTTGACCAAAGTCAACTCAGTTGAGTTTTAAAGCTCTATTTCACATTTTAATCAATTTTTCATATAAATACTTTCCGAAAAATTAATCGGACTGTGCATGCAAGTCGAGGAGTGATGAATAGTGCTTTTCAAGGTCTTATAACATAGAAATGAATGTTCTAATTAAAGATAACAGTTTGGGTCATCACATTTTCCACCTCTAAAACAAACGTTCGTCCTCGAACGGAATTAGCAAAAAGTACCTAGGCTGGTAAAAAGGTGTGGATACCTACTCTGCATGTCCGACTCGGACTCCCAAGTAGATGCTTCTACCAGTTGACCTCTCAATTTCACTCAAACAGATGGATAACTCTTAGACCTAAACTGTCGGACCTGTCGGGCTAGAATAGCTACCGGCTCTTCCTTATAAGTCAAATCCTTGTCCAATTGGACTGAGCTGATATCTAACACATGGGACGGATCACCATGACATTTTTGGAGCATAGACACATGGAACATCAGATGAACCATTGATAAACTAGGTGCTAATGCAAGCATGTAGGATACTTCACCAACCATTTCAAGAATTTTGAAGTGTCCTATCTACCTAGTGCTCAGCTTGCCCTTTTTTCTAAACCTCATTACACCTTTCATAGGTGAAAACTGGAGAAATACTCTTTCTCCAACCATAAATGAAATATCACAAACATTTTCCTAGACTAAGCTGTGCGAAGTCGATCCTGAATAATTTCTACCTCATCCAAGGCATCCTATACTAAATCGGTACCCAACAACCGAGCCTCTCATGGTTCAAACCAGCCAACTGGTAGACGGCACCATCTTCCCTATAATGCCTCATATGGAGCCATCTGGATGCTCGACTGGTAGCTGTTATTAAAGGCAAACTCCGAAAGTGGTAAGAACTGATCCCAAGAACCTCCAAATCTATAACACAAGCGCGAAGCATATCTTTTAATATTTTAATACTGCGCTCTAACTGTCCGTCTGTCTGTGGATGAAATGATGTACTCAACTCAACTCGCGTGCCTAACTCACGTTGTACAGCCCTCCAGAAGTGCGAAGTGAACTGCGTACCTCGATTAGAAATGATAGACACGGGCACACCGTGAAGGCAGAGAATCTCACAGATGTAAATCTCCGCTAACTGCTCTGAAGAATAGGTAACTGCTACTGGAATGAAATGTGCTAACTTGGTCAACCTGTCCACAATAACCCATACTACGTCGAACTTTATCTGAGTCTGTGGAAGCCCAACAACAAAATCCATAGTGATACGCTCCCACTTCCACTCAGGAATTTTTAACTTCTGATGTAAACCACCAGGTCTCTAATGCTCGTACTTGACTTGCTGACAATTTAGACACCGAACTACATATGCAACAATATCCTTCTTCATTCTCCCCCACAAACAATGTTGCCGCAAATCTTGATACATTTTGGCGGCACCCAGATGAATAGAATACCTGGAACTGTGTGCCTCCTCAAGAATTAATTCACGAAGCCCATCCACACTAGGCACAAAAATATTACCCTGCATCCGTAGAACTCCATCTTCCCCCACAGCAACTTTTGGCACCACCGTGTCGTACCGTGTCCTTAAGGACAAACAAATGAGGATCATTATACTGTCGCTCTCTACTACGCTCATATAGAGAAGACCAAGAGACTGTGAAAGCTAGAACCCGACTAGGTTATGAATCATCTAACCTCATGACTGATTAGCCAATGTCTGAACATCTACAGCTAACGGTCTCTCACTAACTATAATATACACAAGAGTGCCCGTACTCACAGCCTTTCTACTCAAAGCATCGGCCACCACATTGGCCTTTCCGGGGTGATACAAAATGGTTATATCATAGTCTTTCAACAACTCCAACCATCTTCTCTAACTCAAATTCAGATCTTTTTGCCTGAACAGATATTGTAGGCTACGATGATCAGTGAATACCTCACACGAGACACCGTAAATATATATCAGGGCCCTACTGGTATATATATATATATATATATATAAAATAAAAACAAGGCAGAGTAAAATATTGCAGTAACATAAAGACCGAAATTAACAAGAATGAAATCATAGAAAGGTAATAGCTCAGTACACAGCGATAATAACAGGGGGTCTCCCGAGATACCGTCTCGTAGTCCCAAATGTAGATTTGTAGGGAGATCTTCCGGAATACCGTTCCATAGTCTCAAAGTAAATATGCATGACAGGGGGATCTCCCGGAATACCGTTCCATAGTCCCAAAGTAAATATGCAGGGGGATCTCCCGGAATACCGTTCCATAGTCCCAAAAGTAAATACACAGCTCAAACAGAAGAAATAATAGCTACTACACGAAATCCTACAATTTAGACTAAGTACGAGTCAAGTAAGAGGCAGCGGATTCACTAAGCATGCTACACAGAGTTCAGATAGGCAATTAAGACACGTAGACATGCTATTCTAAACTGAACAGAATAATTACATATGCTAGTGTAGCTCAAATAAAGTGAAACAGGTTATTACTTAGAGAAAAATGGAGTTTTACCACAAATATCCCGTATACGCATTTGTCACCTCACGTACACGATGCCCACATATCAAAACAGTACCAAATCCTAAGGGGAGTTCCCCCACACAAGGTTAGGCAAGCCACTTGCCCCGAACCAAGCTCAATCAATCCGTAACAATGCTCTTCCCATCAATAACCGACTCTGAATGGACCAAATGTAGCAAATTCCAATTACATATCATAAATATAACTATAAGGAACTAATCTAGCTACTAAAATCAAAGCTAAAACAAGAAATTGGAAAATCGCTCCAAACAATCCTCCCCGGTCCCATGTCTCAGAATCGGGTAAAAGTCATAAAATATGAACACCCATTCACTCACGAGTTCACTCGTACCAAGATCAACCAAATCCGATGTCTAAATCCAAATCAAAACTCAGGAATTCAGTTGAAGAACTTTTCTCCCATTTTCCCAACTTTTCAATCCAAATCCAAAATTAAATGGAGGAACCACTATAGATTAATGAAATACAACCAAAAATAAGTTAGGAATCGCTACCCCAAAGCTCTCTCTGAAAAACCTTGCAAAAATCGCCAAATCCCGAGCTTCCAAGTCCAAAAATGAAGAAATGAATCAAACCCTCGACTTGGCCCCTTTTCTGCTAGTAAACTCGCACCTGCGAGCCTTTAACCGCACTTGCAGTATTGCTATTGCGGGTAAGACTCCGTACCTGCGAAGTTTCATTAAACTCCCAGGCTTCGCACCTGCGCACTACCCTCTGCACCTGTGGACACGCTTCTGTGCTCAATCGTTCGCTTCTGCAGAATCTTGGCCACCTCAGCTTCCTCCACAAATCCGCTTATGCGACCACCACACCGTATCTGTGCCCTTCTCTCCGCATGTTTGAGTCTGCTCTTGCGATCTCCCTACTGTAGGTGCGAAACACTAGAACCAGCAACCTTAGAAATTGCATAAGTCAAATTTTACGTCTGTTAAGCATTCAAAACACACCCGAGGCCCTCGGGACCTTAATCAAACATCCAAACCAATCCTAAAACACATACAAACTTAGTCGAGCCCTCAAACAACATTAAACAACACTAAAAGCACAAATCATCCTCCGATTCAAACTTAAAGAACTTGAAACTTTCAAATTCGGCAACCGATGCCGAAACCAACCAAACCATGTCTGATTGACCCCAAATATTGCACACACGTCATATTCAACCCTACGGACCTACTCCAACTTACGGAATCAGAATCCGACCCCGTTATCAAAAATTCCACTACCGGTCCAAATATCTAAAAATTTGACTTTCGCCATTTCAATCCTAAATGAGCTACAAGCCTCCAAAACACTATTCGGACACGCCCCTAAGTCCAAAATCACCTAACGGAGCTAACAGAACTGACACGACTCCATTCCGGATTCATCTTCACATAGTTCTGACTACGGTCCAAAACTTAAGGCTTAAGCCTCCATTTAGTGACTAAGTGTCCCAAAACACTCCAAAAACCAAAACGAACCCTCCCGGCAAGTCACAATAGTAGAAATAGATATGGAAGAATTAGCTAATAGGGGACCGGGGCTATAACTCTCAAAACGACCGGCCAGGTCATTACATCCTTTCCCTCTAAAAACAATTGTTCATCCCCGAACTTCCATAAAGACATACCTGAAGTGGTAAAAAGATGAGGATAACGGTTACGCATAACATGCTCGGTCTCCCAGGTCACCTCCTCGACCGGCTGCGCAATGTTCTTTGACTGCATCTTTCGAACCTGCCTGGCAAAAATAGCCACTGGCTCCTCAACATAAGATAGATCCTCGTCCAACTAGACTGAGCTGAAAATCAATACATGAGCCAGATCGCCGTGATACTTCCGGAGCATAAAAACATGAAATACTGGACGGACCCCTCTCAGACTGGCTACCCAACGCGTCACAATTCCTTAAATGGGCCGATAAACTGTGGGCCGAGCTTGCCCTTCTTCCCGAACCTAATAACGCCCTTCACAGGCAAAACAACTATCAAGACCCACTCTCCAACCATGAATGCAACGTCGTGAACCTTCCGATCCGCATAACTCTTCTGTCTGGACTAGGCTGTGGGAAGTCGATCCTAAAATACCTTCACCTTATCCAAGGCATCCTGAACTAAGTCTGTACCTAATAATCTAGCCTTACCCGGCTCGAACAAACCCACTGGAGATCGACACCGCCTACCATACAGAGGCTCATACGGTGCTATCTGAATGCTCGACTGATAACTGTTGTTATAGGAAAACTCCGTAAGTGGCAAGAACTTATCCCAAGGAGTTCCAACCACCTCCACTGACGCAAGTTAAGATCCTTTTGCTTGAACAAATGCTGCAAACTCCAATGATCGGTGTAAATCTCATAAGGAACACCGTACAAATAGTGCCACCAAATATTTAGGGCATGAACAATAGCTGCTAACTCAAGGCCGTGGACATGATAGTTCTTCTCATGTACCTTCATCTGTTTGGATGCGTAAGCAATCACCCTACCATCCTTCATCAGCACAATGCCAAGACCAATCCGCGACGCATCACAATATATTGTATAAGACCACGAATCTGTAGGAAATACCAATACTGGGGCTAAGGTCAAAGCCGTCTTGAGCTTCTGAAAGCTCTCGTCACACTCCTTTGTCCACCTAAACAGAGCACCCTTCTGGGTCATCCTGGTCATAGGTCTTGCAATGGATGAGAATCCCTTTAAGAATGACAGTAGTAACCCGCCAAACCAAGAAAATGCCGGATCTCCGTAGCTGATGATGGTCTAGGCCAACTCTGCACTGCTTCCTCTTTCTTCGGATCCACCTTGATCCCATCACTCGATACTACATTGCCCAGGAATGCCACTGAGTCTATCCAAAACTCACACAAAGAAAATTTTGCATACAACGTCTTTTCTCTCAAAGTATGAAGCACAGTCCTCAGGTGTTGCTCATGAACCTCCGGGGTCTGGGAGTACAACAGAATGTCGTCAAGAAACACAATGATGAATGAGTTAAGATAGGGTCAGAACACACTGTGCATCAAGTGCATAAATGTTGTCGGGGCATTGGTCAGCCCAAAAGACATCACAAGGAACTCGTAGTGACCACACCAAGTCCTGAAGGTAGTCTTTGGGATATCTGGCTCCCGAATCTTTAACTGATGATAGCCTGAATGAAAGTCAATCTTGGAGAACACTCTGGCACCATGTCCAAAAATCGCCAAATCCCGAGCTTCCTAGTCCAAAAATGAAGAAATGAATCAAACCCTCGACTTGGCCCTTTTTTCTGCCAGTAAACACACACATGCGAGCCTTTAACCGCACCTGCGGTACCACTTTTGCGGCTAAGACTCCGCACCTGCGGATGAGCTTCTGCACTCAATCGTTCGCTTCTACGGAACCTTAACCACCTCAGCTTCCTCCTCAAATCCGCTTATGCGACCACCACACCGCATCTGCGCCCTTCTCTCCGTATGTGCACGTCCGCACTTGCGGTCTCCCCACCGCAGGTGCAAAACACCAGAACCAGCAACATCTAAAATTGCATAAGTCCAATTTACCATTCGTTAAGCATTCGAAAAACACCCGAGGCCCCCAGGACCTCAACCAAACATACCACCCAATCCTAAAACACCATACGAAGATAGTCGTGCCCTCAAGCCACATTAAACAACACTAAAATCACAAATCATCTTCCGATTCAAACTCAACGAACTTGAAACTTTCAAATTCGGCAACCGATGCCGAAATTAACCAAACCATGTCCGATTGACCTCACATTTTGCACACCGGTCTTATTCAACCCTACAGACTTACTCCAACTTCCGAAATCGGAATCCGACCTCGATATAAAAAATTCCACTACCGGTTCAACTCTCTAAAAATTCGGCTTTCACCATTTCAAGCCTAAATGAGTTACAAGCCTCCAAAACACTATCCGGACACGCCTCTAAGTCCAAAATCACCTAACGGAGCTAACGGAACCGACATAACGCCATTCTGGACTGGTCTTCACATAGTTCCGACTATGGTCCAAATCTTAAGGCTTAAACCGCGATTTAGGGACTAAGTGTCCCAAAACACTCCAAAAACCAAAATGAACCCTCCTGGCAAGTCACAATAGCAAAATTAGATATGAAAGAAGCAGTTAATAGGGGACGGGGGCTATAACTCTCAAAACGACCGGCCGGCTCGTTACATCCTTCCCCTCTAAAAATAATCATCCCTCCTCGAACGAGCATAAAGATATACCTGAAGTGGTAAAAAGATGAGGATACCAGCTGCGCATAACATGCTCGGTCTCCCAAGTCGCCTCCTCGACCGTCTGACCCCTCCATTGAACCTTTATGGAAGCAATGTTCTTTGACCGTAGGTTTCAAACCTGCATGGCGAAAATAGCCATTAGCTCCTCAACATAAGATAGATCCTCGTCTAACTGGACTGAGCTGAAATTTAATACATGGGCCAGATCGCCGTGATACTTCCGGAGCATAGAAACATGAAATACTGGATGGACACCTACCAGACTTAGAGGCAAGGAAAGCTTATAAGCAACCTCCCCTACACGTCGCAACACCTCAAATGGGCTGATAAACCGTGGGCTCAGCTTGCCCTTCTTCCCGAACCTCATAATGCCCTTCGTATGCGAAACCCGGAGTAAGAACCGCTCTCCAACCATGAATGCAACATCGCGAACCTGTTGATTCGCATAACTCTTCTGTCTGGACTAGGTTGTGCGAAGTCGATCCTGAATCACCTTCACCTTATCTAAGGCATCCTGAACCAAGTATGTACCCAATATTCTAGCCTCGCTCAGTTCGAACCAACCCACTGGAGATCGACACCGCCTACCATACAGAGCCTCATACGGTGCCATATGAATGCTCGACTGATAACTGTTGTTGTAGGCAAACTCTGCAAGTGCCAAGAACTGATCCCAAGCACCCCCAAAATCTATCACACAAGCACGGAGCATATCCTCCAGTATCTGAATAGTGCACTCCGAGTGTCCGTCCATCTGAGGGTGATATGTTGTGCTCAACTCAACCCGATTACCCAGCTCCTGCTGTACAACCCTCCAGAACCGTGATGTAAAATGCGTACCCCGATCAGAGATGATAGATACCGGTATGCCATGAAGCCTCATGATCTAGCAGATATAAATTCGAGCCAACTACTTGGAAGAATAAGTAGTCATCACATGAATAAAATGAGCTGACTTTGTCAGCCTATCCACAATCACCCAAACTGCATCAAACCTCCGCTGAGTCATTTGGAGTCCAACAATAAAATTTATAGTGATCTGCTCCCATTTCCACTCCAGAATCTCTAACTTTTGACACAACCCACCCGACCATTAACGCTCATACTTCTCCTACTGGCAATTTAGGCACCAAGCCACATACTCCACTATGTCCTTCTTCATCCTCCTCCACCAGTAATGCTACCTCAAGTCCTGATACATCTTTGCGGCACCCGAATGAATAGATTACCGTGAGCTATTACCCTCCTCAAGAATTAACTCACACAAACCTTCTACATTAGGCACACATAGACGGCCCTGCATCCTAAATACGCCATCATCGCCAATAGTGACCTCCTTAGCATCACCGTGCTGAAACGTGTCCTTAAGGACAATCAGGTAGGGGTCATTATACTAACGCTCCCTGATGCGATCATAAAGAGAAGACCGAGAGACCACACAAGCCAACACTCGACTCGGCTCAGAAATATCCAATCTCACAAATTGGCTGGCTAAGGCTTGAACATCCAATGCTAAGGGTCTCTCTGCTGCTGGAAGATATGCTAAACTCCCCAAACTCTCCGCCCGGCGACTCAAAGTGTCGGCCACCACATTGGCCTTCCCCAAGTGGTACAAGATGGTGAAATCATAGTCCTTAAGTAGTTCCAACCACCTTTGCTGAAGCAAGTTAAGATCCTTTTGCTTGAACAGATGTTGCAAACTCTGATGATCAGTGTAAATATCATAAAGAACATCGTACAAATAGTGCCGCAAAATCTTTAGCGCATGAACAATAGCTGTTAACTCAAGGTCGTGGACATGATAGTTCTTCTCATGCACCTACAGCTGTCTGGACGAATAGAAATCACCCTACCGTCCTACATCAGCACCGCGCCAAGACCAATCTGTGATGCATCACAATATATGGTACAAGACCCCGAACCTATATGCAATACCAATACTGGGGCTGAAGTCAAAGCCGTCTTAAGCTTCTGAAATCTCTCCTCACACTCCTCTATCCACCTAAACGGAGCACCCTTCTAGGTCAGCCTGGTCATAGGTGCTGCAATGGATGAGAATTCCTCTACAAAATGACGGTAGTAACCCGGCAAACAAAGAAAACTCTGGATCTCCGTACCCGATGATGGTTTAGGCAAACTCTACACTACTTCCACCTTCTGTGGATCCACCTTGATCCCATCACTCGATACTACATGGCCCAGGAATGCCACTGAATCTAACCAAAACTCACACTTAGAAATTTTGCATACAACTTCTTTTCTCTCAAAGTATGAAGCACAGTTCTCAGGTGATGTTCATGATCCTCCCGATTCCGGCAATACACTAGAATGTCGTCAATAAACACAATGATGAATGAGTCAAGATAGGGCCGGAAAACACTATGCATCAAGTGCATAAATGCTACTGGGGCATTAGTCAGCCCAAAAGACATCACAAGAAACTCGTAGTGACCATACCGAGTCCTGAAGGCAGTCTTCGGGATATCCGGCTGCCAAATCTTTAACTGATGATAGCCTGAACGTAAGTCAATCTTGGAGAACACTCTGGCTCCCTGTAA
>AWOL01S0048944.1:0-27096 GCA_000715115.1 Nicotiana otophora | reverse complement strand
TTGTCGGCCCTTAAAGATAATAAGGAAGGTTAGATAAAATGTACATTGGTGCTCAGCAAGTATTGGCCGGGTGCTAGTCGTGACCCTCCAGTTGGGTCGTGACAATGAACATATTTTACCCTATACAGATAGTTCCCCTGCTTTCCGGTGGCATAACTTTGTGTTATCGGAAAGTTGGTAGCGACACCTTTTTTGGTGGAAAATTCTCTGACCCATATGAAAAATTTTTGACGGTTGATTAGGCGCACGTTTGTTCGCATTTAATGCCCCGAACACGCGTCATCCACGGTTTTAGCTGCCTATTCCTTTACTTATACGCATCAAACTTCTTCATTTACACTTCATAATTTCCAAACTTTCTCAAACTCTCTTTACTCAACTCGTATTTGTCTTCAACTTTCTCTAACCTTCTTCTTCAGAGAAAACCTCTTCCTCCCTTCTAATAAAAATGACTTCTTCTTCCAAAAACCCTAGTTCCTCAAAGAAGAAAAGGCAAAGATGATGATGTTGCTCCTTGATAAGTAGGGATTTTGACTACTTATTTGTACTCTTTTACTTTAGTTTTAGCTCAAAATGCTTAAAGGTATTCCCGAAAACTGATAAAATGTGCTTACTTGCAGGAGCATTGGAAAAAGAGCCAAAATGATGAAATTCAACTCAAGAAGGAGTATTTTTGGTCAAGGACTAAAACCAAGCAAAAGGGGCAAAGTGCGGACCGCACAATATTGAGTGCGGTCGCAGACTATGAAAGACCTCTGACAGAAGTTTTTTGCAAAGTGCAGACCGTATAATTATTGTGTGGTTGCATAAGATGAGGTTCAGAGAGATGAAGTTCTGAATCCATGAAGAAGTGCGGACCGCACTATTATTGTGCGGCCACAAAATTCAAGTGTGTGGCTGCACTCAGAAATGTGCGGCTGCACTCAAAAATGTGTGGTGCACAGAAGTCCCTCCTGTCAAGATCAAATTCAAGAGTGCGGCCGCACTCAGAAATGTGCGGTCCTCAGAATCTGAAGACGTGCGGCCACAACCCAGAATTGTGCGGCCGCAGAAGTCCATCCTGTCAAGCCCATCTTCAAAATACGGACGACACACATAATTGTGCGGCCGCAGAACCTCCACAGGGGAAATTTTGTCCGATAATTTCAGCTGTGTAAAAATGGTTCTTTTTGTCAAATTTAGGTTAAGTTTGAACTCCAAAAAGTAGATAGTCATTTTTTCTTTACTGCTCTGGGAAACTTTGTATTAGTTTAGCATTTTTAACATTGGATTTTCATCCATTTATCATCTATTATGAGTTTAATCTTATTTTCTTCCTTAGTTTCTTCATTTTTGCCTACGAGTAGCTAAATCGCTAGCTAGGATTGTGACCCAATCCTAGTGTGGGTACCTAATAGGTGTTTGATTTAGGGCTTATTTAAGGTTGGGTGTATGATATTTAGCCTAGTTCTTACTTGAATTTAGGAATTAATGGTTGCAAACATTGATTTATGCCTAATTGACTTAGTCTCTACTTGAGAAAGAGAGACTAAGTCTAGGAAAACTTGGCTAACAAAAATTTTGGGTGAACTTAAGAAATTGATAGCCCAAATTAAAGGGTTGAATCTAGAGATAGTAAGGCCCGACTTGAACATATATCAACGGTTTTATGAATTACCCATTTGGACTTGAGAAAGCTAAATTAGACAAAACCACTCTAACTACCGAGAGGTATCGAGTGGGTAATCGCGTGTTGATTGCTATATTACACCCCGATCAATGAAACATGTCCTAAAGATGACAACCCGTTAGGTAACCACCTAGGTGGAAGTCACAGCCCTAGATCTTTTATAAACTTGCAAAATAACAACACCAAAAATATTATTCTATAGCTTTATATTTACAAACAATAGCATAAATTTTAGAAGTATAAAGAAACAACCAAGTATGCAGAAGTGCATTTTAATCATGTCATACACCTAGTCTAAGTATATACCTAATCCAATATAAGATATCTGAGGAATCGACCCTGACTCAAAGTTGGGTAATTATAATTGCATCGACCGCTTCATAATCCCAATCAGTAGTGTGAATTTGGGCGACATCAATTTTTAGCACCGTTGCCGGGGAGCTCAAAACAGATTTAGCTATATATTTGGTTTTGTGTGTGACTTATCTTATTTTCCTTCCGAGTTACTAAGCTTTTTGTGAATCGATTGTAGGTACAAAAATGCCTCCCAACAATGATCCTCTCGGAAACTTGCCTTTGGGAGAGGAAGTGGACGATGACTAAGGTGATGAGGTTCCTCTTGAACCTCAAGAAAATAGGCGAGGCCGACTGCCTCATGATAGTATTCCTGTCCCTCCCCTACCTCTACCAAGAGCGGCTCCACACCGGGTGTTGCCAAACAAAAGATACGCAAATGTCGTAGTCCCGCCTCACATTAGGGCGGAAAAGTTCCAAATCACCAATGTTATGCTCACATTGCTAGAGCAACGGGGATTCTTCATCGGGGCTCCGAGTCAAAATGCATACAAATACTTGAAGGGGTTTGTGGACACTTGCTGGGGGAGTAAATAGACCAACATGTCCGAGGATTCTCTATAGTTGAGGCTATTTCCCTTCTCTCTACGAGGAGAGCCTTGGATTGGTTAGAAAGATTGTCAAACCATTCTATCCATACATGGGATGCATTGACGGAAATATTCATTGCCAAGTTCTTTTCTCCCAGGCATATGGCTACTCTTCAAGACGAGATTCTAGCATTCAAGCAAGAACCCAATGAGCCTTTGCACGAGATTTGGGAGAGGTATCATACTATGGTGAAAGAGTGCCCGGATAATGACATGACTGAGGCTATGATTCAACAAACCTTCTACAGGGGGGGTCAATATTACCAACCAATGCGTGGTCAATCAACTTGCCGGTGGAAATTTCATGACAACACCATTTGTCGAAGCTGGTGATATTTTAGATGAAATGGCAGATACTTCATCGACATGGCAAAGTAGAGCTAATGTTCCTCAAGGTGATCCAAATGTGATTCACCTACATAAAGAATTGCATGATCATAGGCAAGCAATTGCCGAGTTGACCACGACAATGAATCAATTAGCCAAAGCTCAACTTCAACAAGTTCAAGGTCCTAAGCAAGTAAATGCAATGGAAGGTGTCAAGATGATGGTGAACAAGCGAAGGCAAAAGTGTCAACAAGTGCAAAACCGTGTGGAACAATTTGTGCAAGCTGATAGTGGGTTTGACCAAGACGAATCATACAATGAGCAAGAGGAAGAAGTGCAATATGTGAACAACTACCAAGGGCAAATAAACAACTCTCAAGTCCCGAATCAACAACAATGGCGATCTCAAGGAAATCAAGGAAATTGGAACAATCAAAACCACCAAGGCAATTGGAGAGGTGGTAACAATAATCAAGGTAATTGGAAAAATAACAAAAATCAAGGAAATTGGAATAATTCAAGGCAACCAAGGCAATTGGGGTGGCAACAATCAAGGATATTGGGGAGGCATCAACCAAGGAGTTTGGAATAATAACCAAGGGAATCGGGGGTCGGGCTTTCAAAGGCCCCCGATGTATCAACAACCAAGCAACCCGCCTCCTTATCCATCTCATGGTTATAGGTCTTCCAATAATGAGATGGGACAGATTGAAAATATGTTCAAACAAATGATGGAGAAAAATGCTGACTCCGATGCTCAACTAGCCTCTCACAACTCTCCAATCCGCAATTTGGAGGTTCAATTAGGCAAATCTCGCAAGCTTTAAACACTCGTCCTAAGGGGGCACTACCTAGTGACACGGTGGTGAACCCGAAGGGTGGGAACAACGTGGTACATGCCATGGCCGTAACCACAAGGAGTGGAAAAGGTAGGGAGACAACAACCTCAAACCAAAGAAGAATTATGGATGATGATGTAGTGAGTCAAGAAGATAAAATTCCAAGCAATGTGGTTCAAGCTAATGAAGAAGTGAGAATTGATATTGATGAAAATGTGGAGGAGACTCAAGAAGAAGTGAACCCGTCTAGGGAACACGTGATGGACATACCAGAACCGGTAGTGCCAAAGGCCAAGGCACCAATGCCAAGGCCTCCTCCTCTATACCCTCAAAGAATCGCCAAGCAAAATAGTGAGAACCAATTCAAGAAGTTTATTTACATGATGAAGAGCGTATCCATTAATGTGCCATTGGTTGAGGCGTTTGAACAAATGGCCGGCTATGCAAAGTTCATGAAGGATTTGGTGACAAAGAAAAGATCAATGAATTGTGAGACTACAAGATGACACATCAAGTGAGTGCTATTTTGCACTCAATGGCTTCGAAATTGGAAGATCCCGACGCTTTCACAATCCCTTGCACTATTGGGAGCGCCGACTTTGCCAAAGCTCTATGTGATCTAGGGGTGAGTATCAACTGGATGCCCTACTTGGTGTTCAAAACTTTGGAAATTGGGAAACCAAGATCCACATCTATGAGGTTACAAATGGCGGATCGTACTATGAAGATACCATTGGGTATTATTGTTGATGTGTTGGTTCGTGTTGATAAGTTCATCCTCCCGACGGACTTTGTGATTCTTGATTACGAAGTGGACTATGAGGTGCCTATTATCTTGGGTATACCTTTCCTTGCTATGGGGAAGGCTCTTGTTGATGTGGAAACCGGTGAGATCAACTTCCGGGCGGGCGATGACAAGGTGGTTTTCTATGTATGCAAATCTATGAGGCAACCGAATAGCAATAAAGTTTGTTCGTTTGTGGGCTTAGTGACCGAGGTGATTGTTGACGATACTTTGGACGTCGTATTGCTTAATCATGATGATGATGAGAAGGAAGGCTATGTGGAATGTGTAAATGCATTGCTAGGAATGGGGTCGTACACTTATGAACCTCGAAATTGTCCTTAGATATTGAGAATCGGAAGACTCCTCCAACAAAGCCCTCAATCGAGGAGCTTCCCACTTTGGAGTTAAAGCCATTGCCTCCACATCTCAGGTATGAATTCCTTGGGACATGTTCTACTTTACTGGTTATTTTTTCCTCTTGTTTGACTAACGTGCATGTAGACTCTACTTTGGCGGTACTACAAAAGAGGAAGAAAGCTATAGGATGGACATTGGTGGACATTCGGGGTATAAGCCACGCCTTTTGCATGCACAAGATTATTTTGGAGGAGGATTCCAAACCCTCCGTTGAACATCAAAGAAGATTAAATGAAGTAATGCAAGAGGTGGTGAAGAAGGAGATCATAAAATAGTTAGATGACGGGGTTGTTTACCCCATTTCCGATAGCTCGTAGATCTCTCCGGTGCAATGTGTTACAAAGAAAGGGGGCTTGATTGTAGTCACAAACGACAAGAACGAGTTGATCCCCACAAGAACGGTGATCGGGTGGAGAGTGTGTATGGACTATCGGAAGCTCAACAAAGTCACCCAGAAAGATCATTTCCCACTCCCATCCCTTGATCAAATGCTTGATAGGTTGGCCGGTCGAGCTTTCTATTATTTCCTTGATGGATATTCCGGCTACAATCAAATTCTTATTGCTCCAGAGGACCAAGAGAAGACTACTTTCACTTGTCCCTATGGTACTTTCGCATTCTCATGAATGCCATTTGGTTTATGCAGTGCACCGATGACTTTTCAACGGTGTATGATGACCATCTTCACCGACATGGTGGAAGATTTTCTTGAGGTCTTCAGGGATGACTTTTCTGTGGTTGGAAATTCTTTTGATGATTGCTTGAAAAACTTGGATAAGGTCTTGGCAAGATGTGAGGAGAGAAACTTGGCTTTGAATTAGGAGAAATGTCATTTCATGGTCGAGGAAGGCATTGTCCTCGGCCATAAAATTTCAAAGCGTGGTATTGAGGTCGAGAAGGCCAAAATAGAGGTGATCTTTAAACTCCCAGCCCTACATCCGTGAAGGGAGTGGGGAGTTTCTTGGGTCATGCGGGGTTCTATCGCTGATTCATCAAGGATTTTTCCAAAGTGGTGAACCCCTTGTGTAAACTGTTGGAGAAGGATGCCAAGTTCCATTTCAACGAGGACTGTATGAACGCATTCGAATTGCTCAAGTTCAAATTGACTACTACTCCTATTATCACCGCACCGGATTGGACCTTACCTTTCGAGCTCATGTATGATGCAAGTGATGTGGAGGTTGGAGCAGTTTTGGGGCAACGTATCAACAAAATCTTCCATCTGGCCTACTATGCTAGCAAGACCATGAATGATGCCCAAGACTACATAGTGACCGAAAAAGAGCTACTTGCTATTGTCTTTGCTATGGAGACGTTTCGCCCATATTTGATGGGTACAAAGGTGATTGTCCACACCGATCATGCGGCGCTTCGGTACTTAATGAGCAAAAAGGGATTTAAAGGAAAGGTTAATGCGGTGGATGCTTCTATGGCAAGAGTTTGATCTAGAGATGCAAGACCGTAAGGGTAGTGAAAACCAAGTGGCGGACTACTTGTCTCGTTTGGAGGAGGAGGGGAGGCCACATGACGGCCTTGAAATAAATGATTCCTTCCCCGACGAGAAACTTCTAGCCATTTCAATGACCGGGATGTCATGGTTCGCTGACTTAGCAAATTATTTTATGAGTGATATTGTACTGAATGAGTTCTCTTCAAACCAAAGGAAGAAGCTCAAACAGGATTGCCTTGACTATTATTAGGATGAGTCGTATCTCTTCCGGATTTGCACCGATGGTGTGATTCAACGATGTGTACCAGACGAAGAACAAGTGGAAATTCTTGAGGCTTGCCACTCTTCACCATATGGTAGTCACCATGGTGGATCTAGAATAACAACAAAATTGTTGAGTTGTAGATTCTATTGGCCTACTCTTTACAAGGACGCTAGCGATCTCGTCAAGCGTTGTGATGAATGTCAAAGGGCCGGTGGGATTTCTAAGAAAAATGAGATGCCTCTCACCACCATCTTGGAGATTGACATTTTTGATGTATGGGAAATTGATTTCATGGGTCCGTTCGTGAGCTCTTGTGGGAACACATACATTTTGGTAATTGTGGATTATGTGTCAAAGTGGGTTGAAGCCGTGTCTTTACCCAACAATGAAGCTCGAAGTGTGCTGGCATTTTTGAAAAAGAACATCTTCACATGATTCGGTACTCCAAGGGCCATTATTAGTGATGGGGGATCGCACTTTTGCAACAAAGCTTTTGATACCTTACTCACCAAGTATGATGTCACTCACAAAGTCTCGACCCCCTATCATCCTCAAGCAAGCGGGCAAGTGAAAGTCTCCAACCGGGAGATCAAGAGTATTTTGTCAAAGACAGTGAATGTCAACCGGAAGGATTGGTCAAAGAAACTTGATGATGCTCTTCAGGCTTATAGGACGACTTACAAAACACCGATTGGTATGTCTCCATACCCGTTAGTGTTCGGGAAAGCTTGTCACCTTCCGGTGGAACTTGAGCACAAGGCTATGTGGGCATTGAAGAAGCTTAATCTTGAATGGGATGTCGCCGCCAACTTAAGGGTAGCACAATTGAATGAGCTTGATGAATTCCGGTACCATGCTTATACAAGTTCATCCTTATATAAGGACAAGATGAAGTACCTCCATGACAAGTACATCCGGAACAAGGAGTTCAAAGAAGGTGATCTTGTGTTATTGTTCAATTCTCGGTCACGAATATTCCCGTGAAAGTTGAAGTCTAAGTGGAGTGGTCCGTTTGCGGTTGTGAGTGTGACACCCTTTGGTGCATTAGACCTGAAGAACAAAAATGATTAAGTTTTTAGTGTCAATGGTCACCGGGTAAAGCATTATCTTGGCAAAGTTGATGATGACCACGTCGTGGCGTTAATTCATTTCAAGTGATTGATGGTAATCTGCATCATGATGCGACGTTAAATCAAGCGCTTCGTGGGAGGCAACCCATGTTTCTTTTCATTTTTTATTTTCTTCTTTTTTGATAGGTTTTGTATTGAGCTAACTAGTTTTGAAGTGAATTGCAGGAATGAGTGTGCATTGCAGGTACTTTGTTTGAAAAAACTGGCCAAGTGTTGAAAAAAGGCGGACCGCACAATTTTGTATGCCACAGCAGAGAAGAATCTGCGGCCGCACAATTCTTTGTGTGGCCACACAATTGGAGACATAAAAATCCAACTCTCTGAAGTTTTGAATTGCAGAGAAAAGGACATTCTGCGGCCGCACACAAAATTGTGCGGACCGCACAAATTTCTGCGGCTGCACTCACTTTTGTGCGGACCGCAGAACTTCAGCAAGGTTCAGGTAAAGAGTGCAGACCACACTCAAAATTGTGCGGCCGCACTCAACTTCAATTTTGACCAACTTTGGTCAACCTATAAATAGGACCTCATTGCACTATTTACAACTTTACACACTCTGAACTTTTGAGACCTAAGCAAGCACAGTGCACACAAAGTACCTCACACTCCACATTTATTTCATCAGTGTAGATTCTTACCTGCATCCTTCATCACTGGTATGTTCAATTCATGTTTAGATTTTTTAAATTTTTTTAGTTTTTGTTCTTAATTAGTATAGTTATTTTTAGGCCTAAAATGTCAAATGTTCTTCATGTGTGCTTGAAATTGTGTGGGTAATTTCATGTGTGCTCATTGGGGACTGGGTAGATCACTCATCATGTTTAATTTTCAAATACCATGTTTAAATTATGCAAAAATTGTAAAACCTAAGTCAGTGCCATTTTATTTTTGAATTCTGCGGCCGCACACAAAATTGTGTGGTCCGCAGATCTTGAGTTAGGGCAAAATGTGATACATGAAAAGTGCAGACCGCACCCAAAATTGTGCGGTTCGCAGAAATATTGTGCGGTCCGCGAAAAATTGTGTACGATCGCACTTTGGAACTTCAGAGAACCAGTAGTTTGAACCTGGTTTTGTGCGGCCGCACTCAAAATTGTGCAACCGCACTTTGAAATTGTGTTGTCCGCACAAGGCAGTCTGTGACCACGCTCAATATTATGCGGTCCACACTGTCTCTTTTGTACACTGATTTCGTACAACCGTTAACATGCTTCTGAACTTTAACTAACTTATGTGCTTCGTATTGCAGACAATGGTTCGATCACGAGGCAGAGGTGATACATCTAAAGGGAGGGGTGAACCCTCCCGAGGCCGAGGAAAGGGCACTTAACCTTTGGGAGTGCAATCAAAAGCAATAGCCAAAAGGCCGACCATTGGGAGAGGTAGGGCCACAGAGCCCTTAGAATCAAGCTAGTATGTGCCGTCTAGGGAAGCCTCCGAGGGTCACTTAGTGGAGGTACAACCTGAGGCCCAGTCCCTACCACCATAATTCACTAGGAGATACCACCTGCGCAACGAACCCTCCACCACAACAAGTTCTTCTGAGGGTTCCGATGTCGGTAGCCAGGGTTCAGAGCCCTCTCTACACACACTCCCTCTGCACCAGTTGCAGTAGATTATAATGATATTCCTGATGATGGTAGATGAGGTGACACTAGGGACTGGTAGCCCTAGAGATTGCTCACACTTGAGCGATAATTCTTGCTAAAGGATTTGGATAAATACAATCCAAATGTCCTTAAGTAGTTCAGGGAGCGCAAGGGGTGGATGTGGTTCACCCAGAGTGTTATGGATCCAAAGAGCACTTGGTACGGGAGTTTTATTCCAATATGGCACATATCAAGAAGGGTACCAAAGTGACCAAAGTGAGAAATTTGAAAGTCATATTCGACCCAAGCACTCTGAACACTTACTTGGGATTCGAGGAGGTAGAGGCAATCCAGTACTTGGAGAAGCTTGCTATGGGTGATGCAGCTCGCCCTTGGTTAGCAAAGCTTTTGGCTCCTCCAGGACCACCAACACCGTGGATCACAATAGGGGTTCCTATTGCACGGGCCACCCTCAATTTTGAAGCAAAAGGGTGGGAAACTTTTGTGTGCAGTCGTATAGACCCAAACCGGAATGAGAACAATCTTCCAATCCCCCGAGCAGTTATAGTGGCATCTATTATGGCCGGGTACCCGATCAATATTGTTGCCATCATGTCAGCCAACATGTTAGTGGTTGTCTGAAAAGGTTAAAGCTCCTACCCATATCCCAACACCCTCACAAAATATTTCACAGATGCAAAGGTGGAGCCGATGAGTTTTGATACAAAAGTGCGGGCCAAGAAACCCTTCTCATGGTACTCCTTGCAAGGTCTAGAAAACTCTAAGTTCAAGGGTAAGGCAACTACCACCGCTGGTCAGGCTGATGAGCCTTCAGTGGTGGTTATAGAGTCAGCTGCTGAGCCTTCTACAACTCATATGCCTTTGACAGCAGCCAGTCCTTCCACCGTTACAGTTGACATGCCACCACCTTCATCTTTTAGATCATCAGCATCAGTACAAGTGCCTGCCTCATCTACATATCCACTCACTGCGCTGCGAGTCTCCTAGAAATTGGCGAGTCTCAACAACTGGATGCAGATAGCTACTTCAAAGTTGTCTGACATATCTAGTGTTGTTGCAGCACAGTCTTCTACACAACCAGCACCATAGGTTCCTCCGTCAGTGGAGGAAACATTGAAGAAGATCATGGACAACCAGAAGACCATTATGGATACACTGGTGGCACATAGGGGAGCTATTGAGGAGTTAGGAAAACAAGTGAAGAAGATGAGGAAATACCAGGCCTCGAAGAAATCAGTGGAGAGATTGAGAAAAAAGGTGACAAAGATTGCAGCAGCTAGTGATTTACCATTTGACCAACTGATGGAGACAGATCCAGCAGTACCAGCAAACCCAGCAGCACCATCAGCAGAGGCACCAGCTGGCCAGTCTGAAGAGCCAGAGCCTTGCTGCCCATACTGCCGAGGAGGTGCTTCAGATGTTCACCAACCCTATTGTTCCCCGAGCAGAGGATAATGAGATCCAGTTGGAGGAGCCCGAGGGAGGTGATGCTTCCATGCACCCTGAGACCACATAAGGAGTTTTCTTTACTCTCTGCTCTCCCTTATTTTGATTTTGCTAAGCATTGGGGACAATGCTTATTTTTATTCAGGGGGTGGTCTATTTTGGTTGGTTTGATTTGATGACATTGGCTTGTAACAACTTTAATACTATTTTTTTTATCTTTATTTTCTCTTTCATTATGTATATATTTCTCCCTCTCTTTTGATTTATATATTCTATTTCCCTCGGTTTGTATATTCATTTGTCTTACTGTCAGTAGCTTATTTCATAGCTTCTTTATTTTGTTTTCTTAGTAGTCTAGATTCTTATTTATGTTAATAGATTCTTTTGAATTCGGTAGCTTCTTTTTATGTTTAAGTGAGAAATAAGCCTTTCGTTTTCTTAATGCCATGGTTCTTTCCAAAGGTGGGTTTTGTGTGAACCGGGTGGCTCTTCCCAATGATGGATGGCGTGAAAACCTTCTTAAGGGATTGAGTCCGTTTTTTATGTTTAGGTAGAAACAGTAGTGTTAATGAATAAAAAAGGGTCAAGCATGCTTCACTTGGTACCAACATACTTAACTACACGCTTATGGTTAAAAATAAGCTTTTAGAAAGAAATGGCTCTAGTTGGTGTCCTTGTGACTCTTGTGTTGACTTAGGTAATCATCGGGTGATTTAGTTAAACCATTAGCGATCTTCAATCTTGAATACGGTTATTGTGGGCCCTAGACTCTATCCTCTTTAACAATCCGGTTGTGTGAGAGGTGAGATATTTTGTTACAAGTCCAAGTACCCGTGCGAATGGTCTAGAACTTGCCCCGAATGTGTTTCTAGACAAAATTCTAATTTTGCCTGGCTTGAGAAGTGATTGTAGGCTCTCCTTGATCCGTTTTGAAACCTTCCATGGCCTACTAATGATGTTATCCTTAGTCAACCCTTTTGAGCCTAGAGCCTTTTTCATTCTATAACCATGTTACAAGCCTTTACCCGTTTTATAGTGACCCTCTCTTGGCACCCGAGCTTTCCTTAGCACTCGTGAGAAACAAATGGCGAAAACATATGTTTTGGGGAGAGATGAGGAGTTTGAAAGTGGTATCAAGGCACAAGAAGATAAAAGAAATGAAGAAAAGGAAAGGCAAAGAAAAAAAAAGAAAGAACAAAAGAAAAACACAAAAAGAAAGTGAATAATTTGAAGAGTTGAAAGGATTCAAAAGAAAGCAAAAGTGCAAATCGTGGAGAAAACAAAGAAGGAGAATATGAATATCATGACCAATAAAGAGTGATTTCAAATCTCTCTAGTTCCCCTAAGGAAAAAGAAAATGACTCAAAGAGTAGGCAAAGTATGAGCCAAAAAGAGAAAATGGAGTGCTAAAGGAAAGATGAACCTGTTCCATTCCAACATTTCCCTCCTTAGTCCAAAAGCCTTCATTACATGCCGAAAATACCCTACGTAATTTCAAGTCGAGTAAGCTTACATTAGTGGTGATCTACATGAGGGGCAAGCATATATGGTACTTAGAGCCGTACTTGTGACATTCTTTTGAGAGTGATGAGCGAACCTTTCACGAATCATTGAATTGAGTGCTACATTCTTGAGTTAGATGAGCTTACAGAGAGTATAAGAGGAGGAGTTTGGGATCCACAATGACCTACATGAAAGTGTGAACTTCCTTGATGAGTAAAGTCAACTCTTGATTCTCAAGTATCACATTAGAGTTATTTGTGCTTTAACATTCAAAACATGGCCTTGTTGATAATTCATGAGTGTGTGGGTAATTATTGGTCCCAATTGATGTGTGTTTGATGCATCTTAGGCCAGCTAAAATAGCTATTTTCTTATAGAGGTGGGAATTACCTTATTTGCTTGAGGACAAGCAAAAGCTTAAGTTTGGGAGAGTTGATAAGTAGGGATTTTGACTACTTATTTGCACTCTTTTACTTTAGTTTTAGCTTAACAATGCTTAAAGGTATTCCCGAAAACTAATAAAATGTGCTTACTTGCAGGAGCATTGGAAAAAGCGCCAAAACGATGAAATTCAACACAAGAAGGAGTATTTTTGGACAAGGACAAAAACCAAGTGAAAAGGGCAAAGTGCGGACCGCACAATACTGAGTGTGGCCGCAGACTACGAAGGACCTCTAACAGAATTCCTTTGCAAAGTGCGGACCGCACAATTATTGAGCGGCCGCAGAAGATGAGGTTCAGAGAGAAGGAGTTTTGAATCCATGAAGAAGTGTGGACCGCACTATTATTGTGCGGCCGCAGAATTCAAGAGTGTGGTTGCGCTCAGAAATGTGCGGTCCGCAGAAGTCCCTCCTGTCAAGCTCAAATACAAGAGTACGGCCGCACTCAAAAATGTCTAGTCCACAGAATTTGAAGACGTGCGGCTGCAACCCAGAATTGTGCGGTCGCAGAAGTCTATCCTGTCAAGCTCAACTTCAAAGTGCGGACCGCTCACAGAATTGTGCGGCCACCGAACCTCCACAGGGGTAATTTTATCCGATAATTTCATCAGTGTATAAGTAGTTCTTTTTGTCAAATTTAGGTTAAGTTTGAACTCCAGAAAGTAGATAGCCATTTTTCCTTTATTGCTTTGGGAAACTTTGTATTAGTTTATCATTTATAACATTGGATTTTCATCCTTTTATCATCTATTATGAGTTTAATCTTATTTTCTTCCTTAGTTTCTTCATTTTTGCCTATGAGTAGCTAAATCTCTAGCTAGGGTTGTGACCCAACCCTAGTGTGGGTACCTAATGGGTGTTTGATTTAGGGCTTGTTTAAGGTTGGGTGTATGATATTTAGCCTAGTTCTTGCTTGAATTTAGGAATTAATAGTTGCAAATATTGATTCATGCCTAATTGACTTAGTCTCTACTTGAGAAAGAGAGACTAAGTCTAAGAAAACTTGGCTAACAAGAAATTGGGGTGAACTCAAGAAATTGATAGCCCCAATTAAAGGGTTCAATTTAGAGATAGTAAGATCCGACTTGAGCATATATAAACGGTTTTGTGAATTACCCATTTGGACTTGAGAAAGCCAAATTGGACAAAACCACTCTAACTACCGAGAAGTATCGAGTGGGTAATCGCGTGTTGATTTCTATATTACACCCGACCAACGAAACATGCCCTAAAGCCCACAACCCGTTAGGTAACCACCTAGGTGGAAGTCACATCCCTAGATTTTTTATAAACTTGAAAAACAACAACACCAAAAGTATTGTTCTATAGCTTTACATTTACAAACAATAGCATAAATGTGGAAGTGCATTTTAGGCACGTCATACACCTAGTCTAAGTATATACCTAATCCAATATAATCTCTCTGAGGAATCGACACCGATTCAAAGTTGGGTAACTATAATTGCATCGACCGCTTCAAAATCCCAATCAGTGGTGTGAATTTAGGTGACATCACTCCTCCTACGGTGAGCACCATCATTCCAAGAAGCCTTATCACAAATAAGGACTTCGAAGAGAACACCCTTCTGCTAATCCCCGCACGTGGGTTGTTGGCGTGCATCCTTCTTCTATCCGTCCTTACAGTATTTCTTTGTGAAGGAAGACTGCCATTGCCATGACTTAAACATCATCGCTCTTGACCCGGCGGAGCGGATAACCTTACCCAAGAAGGGTTTCATGTATTTTTATACGTATTCACTTTGGGGCCGTTTTCTTTAAGCGAGGAGGTTGACTCTGTTATCGTGGAGTTCTGCATCTGTTACCAGGTATGCCTGGAGCAAGTAAGTCCTTCTGTGTGGAGGACAATTGCTTGTCTTCAATGTCTATGCCAGGAAACGGGAGAGGAGCTAACCCTGGCTCGATTAATGAACCTTTATTCGCCCAAGACTTTCCGCGGGGGGATGATTAATTTCAGAAAACGTGGCCACCATGCTCTGCTAACCATTATGGATGATTACAACGACCGTGGGTGGATGGAATGGTTTGTTCCAGTTGCCATCAGGGATATCATTCCGGCCACGGCTCCATCCTTTCCGGAATTGTGGAACCGTACTCGTAAGTTCATTGTTTGTCTTTTCTTCTAGTTAAAGCTCATCCCATACTGTTACTGATCCCTCTTCTTTCACTTATTGTAGCAACTCGGTGGACTCCACCGGGGGTTGAAGACTTGGACCAGTGGGTCCAAAAGTGTTTGGATGTTACTACGTCCGAGACCCACACGTGGAAAGAACTAGCCCTTAAATATGGGTGGAAGGCCAAAAATCATGTTAGGTTGAACTCATATTGTGTTTTTCCTTTCGTATAAGAAAGCTGATTAACCCTTTTCTCTTGTTGAATTCTGGTCTACCCCAGGGCTCAGTTGTCATCCTCGAGGAGGATGATTTGGCTAATCCTGCTAACGCGACGAGGCTGTTGCATGAGGCTTTTACCCAAAAAGGTGCCTCCGGGTCTACTTCTGGTGCAACTGCTTCTTCTCAGAGTCCCCGGTCGGAGAACAAGCAACAAAAAATACGATGCTCCTCCGCGGTCTGGGGAAAAAATAAAAAAGCAAAGAATGCAGTGCCCGATCCATCCCCGGATGTTGTGGTGATGAGAGTTGTTCCCGAGCCGATCACAACAATTATGGTAATCGATGACGATGGAGGAGCCAGTGATGGGGGGCTTCTCTACATAAAAGACACCAACCTTCATCAGCTCAACAGTGCCCCGTACCGTGAGGCTGAGTACCGGAGCTATGGGGGAGTATGATATGGTTGAAAATACTAACTCACTTCGAGTCCCAATCACTGTGCCCGATATCGTAAGGCTGAGTACCAGGTCCCTTCCATCTTCGGTTGACGAGCAACCAACAACCAGCATTGCATTTGCCGCAACCGCTTTTCAACCTACAACACCATCAGTTTCATCTCCTCCTTCACCAACTCTGCCTTCGCCACCAGCAACTGCTACATCATTTCTATCGACCGTAGTTGCCCGAGAGGATGTCCCTCTTCCCCAGTCCCCAGTTCATGGATATTTGGGGGAAAATTATGTTGTCCCCTCCGAAGATCCCCAAAGGAGGAGGAGCTTCACCCTCTCTGTCTCTACCGAATTCCATCTGTTATCCTGACCGGTAAAACTTGCTAATTATGTGAACCCTTTGGCTTCAAAATAAGATAGGGATAAAATACAAACTCTCTCGGGGGAGTATTTGTTAAAAAATACCATGCACAACGTAACGACGGTACATGATTTATTTCCTCTGTTGTTTATTTTATCTTTGTGACGGTAGGGTTTTAAATTTCCATTTTTGTTTTGCAGGCCAACTTCCTTGCTTCCGAGGGCCTTCAAAGGCTGATTCGTGATAAGGAGGAACTTAGCACCGAGCGAGATCAACTTTTGGCTGAGCGAGACCAGACTGTTGCTCGCCTCTCAGAACTGGAAGAAGCATGAGCTGCTGATGTCCTTGAGTTGGAGGCTCGGTTGCAGCAAAGCAAGCAAGAAGTAGTGACCCTTAGCCAGGAGATCGCCCCGTTAAGGGAACAATTTGAAGAAGCTGGGGCCAAATGGGTTGAAGTCCATAATGTCGTCCTTGCTGCATTCGATCGTGATGCTGCCTATGCTGAAAGATTGAGTAATTTGAAGGAAGCCTTAAAGTCCAAAGCTGAAGAAGTTACTGCTGTCGAGGAGAAGTATGTCCGGTTGGAGGAGAAGCATAAGAGGATCATAGAGCACAACAGAGTTTTCAGCTCCATTGTTCGTGACTTGATGTCAACCTCCAAGCCACTAGATCCACGCAGGATAACCTTTCTGCCAAGGTCGACCACCTTAAAGAAGAACTTCAGTGCTGAGCGGCTTCCCTCATTATTAAAAAATATATTCTATGTATAGCATGAGGAGAATAACCTTGGAAGAGTCCAAAGCGGGTATCATTAATTTTGTTGCCGACATCGCTGAGGCCCGCGAGCTGGAGTCAACTGCCCGAAGGGGTCCCCAGTCCGGCCTGATGCTACCGACTCTTCTGGTTCTGGTTCTGGTTCCGAACTCTCGGTAACTGAAGATGAACCGGAAGGTGATGATGCTGAAGGCCAAAATGGTGAAGGCCAAGATATTGAACCGGCAGCGGATCCACCCACTTCTCTTGGGGGCACAGATGTTTCTCTTCCTCCGGGTCCCGGAGATGCAACAGCTTAGTTTTTGTTTTCTTTTCTTTCTCATATCTTTGTACTTGTGCTGTTTGACACGTTTATTATGAATGGAAACATTTTTTTGTTCAAGTATCGTGCAAGTTTTTCTTTATGCATACTCTCTGTTTAAGTATTGTGCAAGTTTTCCTTTTTGCGCTCTTTTTGTTTAAGTATTCTCGCAAGTTTTCTGCACCGAGATATGAAAGGCTTCAGGTGTATTTTCCTCTGGTATTATTTGGATTCCAGACATAAGTTCTTCTGAAATCAACTCTTTAACGTGAGGGTTTCATAAGAGAGGGCCCTCTTATGTGTACGACGCTCTTGAAGAGGACGTCTCCCATTCATTACGACACTAGCATTTGAAGTACTTGTTTAATTTTCAAATGATAAAATCAATTCATCGTTCAGACAAGAAACAAAATAGAAATAAAATGACTTTACTTTAGTCCTTCCATTTTCAAAAGTACATAAGCATTCATTGTGCTAAAACAAAATTGCCATTTCTTGTGGCTAACTTGTACAACTTGTTTCTACGGGGTTGGCCGCGCAGTCCCTGGTTCCGATAATACAACTATGTTTCCGTGTTCGTATTCCGGTCGATGTGGCACTCATTGTTGCCGTATCCTCATATCATTCCCCCCAGTGTTCGAATGCGAATTCGAACACTGAAAGTTTTGCATCTTTGAGGATTCCACTAGTGAATTTCTAGATAATCTTCAATTCGATAGAAAACTTCACTTCCCCGTAGGAATTTATGCTATCAAGCCAAAGATTATATAACAATCCCCCAGTGGCTTGCACTTGTGAACGGTCGGGTAATCTTTGCTCGACAGCAAACTTTACTTCCCGGTAGGAACTTTGCTACCGAGCTTGTGTGCCTTGTCATTTAAAGATCTTATTTCTGCCGCTGAAGCTTCCTTCATAGTATGTTTTCCGTTGCTACCTCGTTAAAAACCTTGCCAGAAAAATTCAATTGGGATAAAAACTAGATGAAGGGAAAAAAAAGTGCAGCACATACTTTCAGTATAGGCGAGGCTCATCAGCAATAGTACCTCTTGAGGTATGACACATTCCAGTTGTTTGGCAATTTTTCTTCGTCTTGATTTTCTAACTCGTATGACCCTTTCCCGGCGACAGCTAAAACTCGGTAGGGGCCTTCCCATATTGGACCTAGCTTCCCCGCATTGATCTCCCGGGTGTTCTGAGTTACTTTCCCTAAAATCAAGTCTCCTACTTTGAAATAACGGAGATTGGCTCTTCGATTATAATATCATTCTATTCTCTGCTTTTGGGTTGCCATCCTCATAAACGCCAAATCACTGCGTTCATCGAGCAGCTCCAAATTGACCAACATTGCTTCATTGTTTGTTTCTTTATTCGCCCAAAAATATCTCAGGGTAGGCTCTCCTACTTCCATCGGGATCAGGGTTTCTGCTCCGTACACAAGAGTGAAAGGAGTCTACCCCGTGCTCGATTTGTCCATTGTTTGGTACGCCTATAATACTTTTGGTAGCTCTTCGAGTCATTTACCTTTAGCTGCTTCCAATCTCTTTTTGAGATTTTATATAATCACCTTGTTTGTTGATTCTGCTTGACCGTTTGTGCTCGGATGATACGGTGATGATGTGATCCTTTTGATTTTAAAGTCTTCAAGGAACTTTATGACCTTTGTGCCTATAAATTGTGACTTGTTGTCGCAGGTTATCTCTTTTGGTATCCCAAATCTGCAAATTATATTCTCCCATAAGAAATCTACCACTTTATGTTCGTCGATCTTCGGGTAAGGACCTGTTTCAACCCACTTATAAAAATAAGCGGTCTGCCGATATCCATCCCCCACTTCATGAACGGTCATGGTGACAAAACTGAGTGCAGTGGCTCTGCCGGTTGATGTACCAACGATGCGTAGCGTTGACATTTATTAAATTTTTGAACATAATCCTTGGTGTCTTGTTCCATCCGGGGCCAATAGTATCCTGCCCTAATTAATTTTAACACTAAGGAATTCGCGCCTGCGTGATTTTCGCGGATCCCTTCGTGGAATTCTCTCATAACATAGTTAGCTTCAAAGGTTCCCAAACATCGGGCAAGCAGGCCTTGGAAAGATCTTTTGTACAATTGACATCCCCTGAAGCTGTATCGAGCTACTTTAGTGCGCAGCGCCCGAGATGCCTTAGGATATTCAAGCAGTTTTCCGTGCTCGAGATAGTCAATTATCTCATTTCTCAAGTCCCAGACCAAATTAGTCGTGTTTACCTCGTAATAGATATCCACGTCCAATACTGAATGCATAAGTTGTACAACTGTACCGGAGTCTGATCCCTTCATTTCTATGAACGATCCAACATTGGCTAGCGCATCTACTTCTGCATTCTCTTCCCTCGAGATGTGCGTAATGTTCCATTCCCGAAATCGAGCGAGCATAGCCTGGACTTTCATTACGTATTGTTGCATGCGTTTCACTTTGGCTTTGAAGATCCCGTAGACCCGATTTACTACCAATTGGGAGTAGCACTTGATTTCTATGACCACAGAGTCGAGTCCCCAGGCAATTCAAGCCATGTAATCAAAGCTTCATACTCTGCTTCATTGTTAGTCAGAGGAACAGTTCTTATGGCCTGCCTTAGGGTTTCTCCTGAGGGCGTGGTTAACACTTTGACGAGCTCGGACCCCTTCACATTGGAAGCTCTGTCTGTGAACAAGGTCCAAACTCCCGATGTCTATTCTGCTACCATTACTACCTCTTTGGTAGCCAAAGGTAGAAGTCTCAGACTGAAATCGGCGACAAAGTCGGCCAAAACTTGTGACTTAATTGCAGTCCTAGGTTTATATTCTATGTCAAATTCGCTCATTTTGACGGCCCACTTGGCCAACTTACCTGAGAGTTCAGGTTATGAAGAATATTCTGCAGGGGAAAAGTTGTCACCACAACTATCGGGTGACATTGGAAATAAGGCCATAACTTTTGAGCTGCGACTACGAGGGCTAAGGCCAAATTTTACAAATTTGGGTAGCGAGTTTCTGCTCCCAGCAAAATTTTACTTACAAAATATATAGGAAATTGTGTACCTTCATCCTCACAGACTAAAACAACACATACTGCTACCTCTGAGATTGCTAAGTAGATTAGTAGTTGTTCGCCTTCTTCAGGTTTTGATAGTAATGGAGGATTTGACAAATACCTTTTCAAATCCTTCAAAGTCTGTTGACATTCCGTGGTCCATCCAAAATTATTCTTCTTTTGAGGAGTGCAAAGAAATGATGGAATTTTTCGAAGACTGGTAAATGAATCTGCTCAAATTTTGTCAGGGTTAACCTCGATCCCTCTTTGCGACACAAGGAATCTTAGGAACTTACCGGAGTTGACTCTGAATGCACACTTCTCAAAGTTTAAGCTTCATTTTGTGTTTCCTTAAGATATCAAAGGTCTCTTGTAGGTGTTTCAGGTGGTCACCTATGTTCAAAGACTTAACCAGCATATCATCTATGTAAACCTCCATAGTTTTCCCAATTTATTTCTTAAACATTTTATTTACGAGCCATTGATAAGTGGTGCCGACGTTGTTTAGCCCGAAAGGAATCACATTATACCAATATGTGCCGAAATTTGTTATGAACGAAGTTTTTTCCTGATCCTCCGGGTTCATCTTGGTTTGGTTGTACCCGGAGTAAGTATCGAGGAAACTCATTAACTCGTGCTCGGTCATCGCATCAATCATTTGATCAATGTTTGGCAATGGCAATAAGTCTTTTGGTCATGCATTATTTAAGTCATTATAGTCTATGCACATGCAAAATTTATTCTTCTTCTTTGGAACTACTACTACATTATCTAGCCAGTCAGGATACTTTACCTCTCGGATTGAACCCATACCAAGCATGCGAGTTACCTCTTCTTTGACAAATTTGTTTCTGACCTCGGAAATAAGACGTTTTTTCTGTCTTACCGGAGGGATGTTGGGATCCAGGCTTAGTTTGTGCACGACCACTTCTGGCGGGATACCTGTCATATCCGCATACGACCACGTAGAACAATCGACATTAAATTTAAGAAATTGATAAATCCAGACATAAACTCGAGGTGTAGTCTTGTCCCCAAGTGGAACTTCCTCTCCAAGAATTTTTCGAACAATGCGACTTGTTCAAGTTCTTCCGTTGTGGGTTTTGTTGCGTCCATTTCTTCTGGTACTTGAAAGTATCTTGGTACCTGATAGGATTCTGACAACTCCTCCCCCTAGCTGACTTCGCTCGGCTCGGGAGCAGGCATCGGTTCCTGTAACTGCTATGACGCATGCTCCTTCCCTTTGCTACTAGAAACTGAGATTGCATTCATCTCCCTTGCTGTCGGTTGGTCGCCTCTTATTTGTTTAATTCCCTCGGTAGTTGGGAATTTCAACAACTGATGATATGTTGATGGCACAACCTTCATCTCGTACAACAACGGCCTCCCCAAGATAATATTGTAGCCCAGATCTTCGTCCACCACCTCGAAAAGGTTCGTCTTCATCACCTCCTCGGCATTTTTGGGCAGCAGGATCTCTCCTCGAGTTGTCACGCTCGCTAGGTTGAACCCGACGAGGAGTCTTTTGGCCGGAATAATACTTCCGGTAAGCTTGGCTTTCTCCAACACTCTCCATTTGATGATGTTGGCCGAACTTCCTAGGTCCACCCGAACACGTTTAATTTTAAAATCTAAGACATTTAAAGAGATTACCAATGCATCGTTGTGCGGCAGCAGCAGTCCATCTGCGTCTTCCTCCGTGAAAGTAATGTCGTCTTTTTTGCCGCCAAAAATGTCACGCCATTAATCTCATTCCCCCCAAAAATCATGTTGATCGTCAAGCATGGGGGATCTTCTCCTGCTTTTGAAGGTTCTGTATTATCACGATTGTGACCGTAGTTGTTTTTAGCCCAGTCGCTTAGAAATTCTCTGAGATGATCATTTTTCAGTAAAGTCGCCACCTCCTCGCGCATATGCCGACAGTACCATGTCCGGTGACTGTTGGTCCCATGATATTCGCACCACAACTTAGGATCCCTTTGGCTGGGATCAGATCTTATTAGTTTCGAGAATCGTGCCTCTTTGATGTTCCTCATAGCCGACACCAACTCCACCATGGTGACGTTAAAGTTGTACTTGGAAATCCTGGGATAGGAGGAATCTTGAGAACCCGATGTCTCCTTATCCTGCAATGAGATATTACTCCGGCCACGATCAGTTCTCGTATTGATAGCGAATCTATCCGCCGACTGGAAACCTCTGCCGCGTCCTTCGGCCTGCTCATAGGGAAAAACCGACCCCTTGAAGACCGTCGATCTGTGTCGAAATCATCCTTCAATTTCTCCTTATTATTTTCCCGGTTTCGGCCTTTGGTTGAAAGCCAAGCTGATCATCTTCAATTCTTATCTTTGACTAGTACCGGTTGGGAACATCCGCCCATGTTGTTGCCTGGAACTCAAGCAAACTTTCTTTCAATTTTCGAAAAGCATCAGAACTTCTCGGATTCAACCCTTTGGTAAATGCTTCTGCTACCCATTTGTTTGCTATGGCCGGGAGCAATATCCATTCTTTCTGGAATCGAGTCACAAACTCTCGCAATAATTCTAACTCTCCTTGTGCAGTTCTGAATATGTCAGCTCTTTGGGCTTGTACCTTTCTGACCCCGGCATGGGCCTTAACGAAAGAATCCGCGAGCATCTCGAAGGAATCTATGGAATGCTCGGGCAGGAGTGAATACCATGTCAGGGCCCCCTTCGTGAGGGTCTCCCTGTATTTCTTCAATAAGACTAACTCAATCTCATGTGGAGCCAAATCGTTTCTGTTCACCGTTATTTTATAGGTGGTGATATGTTCCTGAGGATCTGAAGTCCCATCATACTTCGGCATATCTGGCATTTTGAACCGCTTCGGGATCAACTCTGGTGCCGTGCTCGGTTTGAACGACAGCTAGGTGTACTTCTTTGAATCCAGTCCTTTCAATACTGGTGGTGCGCCCGGAATTTGATCCATTTAGGCATTTACTTCCCTCATAAAATACATGATTTCGATTTTAAAGGGATCATTCTGATTGTCATTACCGAATCTACTATCGTTCTCCCCCGGCCCTGTCAAAGCCGACTTCGCCCTTCGGGGTGTTGTTATCGACCTTCTGTGTTGTTTGATTTGCGGGAGCACCCAGAGGAACTTGACCTCGTCCATTCGCGTTGTTGGAGGCACCCGACAATGCCCGCCTTAATTCCGTCATGACCTGATCTTGCCGCGAGAGATGGCCCATAATGACCTTTTGTTGCTCCCTTAGGATCCTTATTGTTTCAATGACGTGCTCGTCTTCAGCATCATCAGGAGTTACCTCTCGAACCGGCGTATTGCCCGTCGTGAACCGGCGTGGCCTCGTCCCCCTCGTTGCGGGTATCACTGATAGAATCTTCGTACTGAGGCTGATTTCCTTGGGACTCAACGTTGTGTATGATGTTGATATTGTTATCTGACATTTTTAATGATTTTTGCTAAGAACAAAGAATCTAACAAGTCATTAATAGATGCAAGGATCAATTCGATTATGCAGTTGTCTAAGCCCCACGGTGGACGCCAACCTGTTTACCTGTAAAATGGTACAGTTGAATTTATACGTGATTTATAGACAAATGAATCGATTTGATCCTAAAATGATAAATAAATTAGACAAAAATATAAAACTTAGCATTGAAATCGAGATAAAACAGTAATGATCTTGAGCTTGGGAGTGGAACTTCCGGGGGCAGTAAGAGCAATATAGATAAGCAAGAAAATAAAATGTTATTGAGCTTTGAACAAAGTATGGTGTATGCTTGTCAGAAAATTCGTGTGTTTACAATGATGGTAGAGCCCATTGTTTATAGTTGCACCTAGTGAACAAGGTACTAGGATCAAGTCTCTCTTAAATGACAATTATGAGGGCCATTGAAGAATGTGTAACGGTAGGCAGTGAATATCATATTCTCTGTAACGGACCGTGCACTTAATGCTATAGAATATTCTTCATTGAATGCTACCGATTGAATGCTACCGGGTGGTAGGCATTTATTTCACCTTCATGAATATCATTCTCTCTGATAACAAACGAGATCGTTGCCTTCGGTTCTGACTGTCTTCTGTATTCGACTTCACGTGTCGCTTTCTCACATGATCATTTAATAGGAATATATTTTACCCTACCCAATAGTAATAACTAAAAATCATATCTCCTTGTAAACTTGAAATTTTAAATTCTCCTCCGCGTGAAAGAAAGCATGTCGGCATTCTAAACAGCAAATAGAATGGTCTCATATTATGGGGCCTTCACTTATTATGAATTGAGGTGCCAATGCACTCGATTGCGATGAAGACCAGACTAAAAGTTACTTTGTGAGCTGAAAATGTAGTTCACCAAATACTCTGAAATCATTTATCTCTCCACCAATATGCACTTCTTTTATATTCACCTGAACATTTTTTTTTTTTGATCTGTTTCAAAAAATGATCTATTTTTAAATTTAAAAATAATTTTACTTAAACTTACAATTCTACCCTTAATAAGAAACTTTTATAATCACATAAATATTCTGGGGCCCTTTTTGACTTGTTTAGGACCACAAATTCCAAAAATGTTCATTTTTTTTAAACTTCGTGCTCAGTTAAATAGGTTCACATAAGTTGAAATGTAGGGAGTACTACTTTTGTTTCAATTTAAGTAGTATTTTATTATATGTCACAAAAACGTCATTTTGTTTTTAATATTCAGTAACTTTTAATTTGAATATTCTCATTTTACTTCAAATGGCATTCTTTACAGAAATAACATGACATATTAATTAAGATACAAGATTCAAAGAGCAATTATGGTAAGTTATGCACATTTAATTTAATACTACAAAAATAAAATAAAAATTATTTATAGTTTCTAAATTTTGTGTTTAATTTAACTCAGACACTGTAAAATTAGTGGCCGCGGGGGGGAGGGGGAAGGGGGGGATGTAATTCATGATTTTTCTCCTTCAGAAATCCAAATTGTGCGAGTCCAAGGCTGCAAAGCCACTAAGTCCACAAACATTGTACATCTCCCAAAAATTCCAATTATTTTAACACGTGTCGTTTCTTTGATCAGTGAAGTTCCCACAAAAGATAAAGCCTATCTTTGTTTTCATTTTTCTTTTGAACACTCATCATTTTCAAGTCTATGGTCAGTTTTTTAGTATGTAATATTAATATTCTAGTTCACTCCCTTCCTCTGATTTTTATTTTTATTTATGTTTAAAGGGCAACTAGCGAGATGTGTAGCTTTTTTTCATGTGTGAATTGGTTCTTATTATTTGTCACAAGTAAGCCAAAATAAAAGAGGAAAGTTTCAATAGCTAGAACTTTTTATTTTTTGATAAATTCTTACCTTAATACTAACTTACAATTAAAACATAATAGTAGTTGTATAGCATGTGTCTGCATCACGCTGCATGCTCAGACACATTAGTTTACTCTTTGGCTATGGTAGATATGTAGGAGGAAGCGGGGCACGATATATAAGTCAGAAGGCCGTTAGTTCATCGAAAAATTATATTGTGTATATAAGTCAAATATTATTTTCATACATATATATTAAATATTAATATCCTTAAATATTCTTAATAAAATCTTTGTCTTCGCCACTTAATCATGAAAAGGCCTAGCTATTTACGATAGAAATAAAAGAAAGAAAACAAATATAAGAGAAAGGAAGGAAGAAAATATAATTCACTTTTTCTAGTTTCTTAGCTGGTAGATTGTAGCAAGCTTAACCAATGAGAGGCACAATTAGTTTACTGCACCAATCACAAAACATAATGATTTGATGGTAAAAGGGTTAGTCAATTATTAGGGAAGAAATTCGCAACTTCACATGAAGTTAAAATACAATTAGTTTACTGAACCAATCACAAAACACATGAGCTGTTCTAATGATTTGATAGAAAATCTAGTTAATCAATTACTAAGGAAGTTTCACATGAAGTTAAAGTTAAAGTGCGCGTTTGGACATAAGAATAGTAAAATTACGGAAAAAATAAATTAAAAAAAAATCAAGTGAAAATAGTATTTGAAAATTAGAGTTGTGTTTGGACATGAATATAATTTTGGGCTGTTTTTGAATTTTTGTAAGTGATGGAGTTTTTCAAATTTTCGAAAAATTTCAAAATTCATCTTCAAGTGAAAATTGAAAATTTTATGGCCAAACACTAATTTCGAAAAAAAATAAAATAAAATTCGAAAAAGTAAATATTTTCTTATGGCCAAACGGGCCCTAAAAGTTAACTTGTCATTTCTAATTACACTCACTCCTTGTGTCTTTTTTAAGGCGAAATACATAAACGGTCCCTTTAACTTGTCCACAACGATCATATGAACACATCAACTGACCACATTATCAATTAGACACCTTCTCCGACTCCGACTGAAGTGCGACCTCGTGAACCCCTTACGCTGATATTGCTTTATATTCATATCCGAGGGCGTAAAATCCTAAAAAATAAGCTTTTCTTTTCCTTTTTTAAAATTAACCTTACTTCATGTGGATCGCACTTACCTTCATCTTCACATTTCTCCTTCTTTAGATTTTTCACCCCATGGAAAATAACAAGAACAAATAAAGAGTTTCTTCCAAATTATAGCAAATGGAAAAAACATAACATAAGCATAGACTTTTGCCAATATACATTGTCACAATTGCTTATACAATAAACACCAAGAATTAACCTAATAATTAGTTGGATAAATTAAATTTTACAATATTAAGGTAGAAGAATCGTGCTTGAGGTGAAATTTTTAGTAGTACTCAATAGAATAAATTGAACCATCTAAAACACTGACGCTTTAACCAAATTAAATATTTTTCCAGAATCAGTCACAACAGAGAGCATATATTTTTGCTAAACTGCTGCAAATTTTATGGCTAAACTCAACCACCGAAAAAGTGAAGTAAGGGAAGAATTGGATCAGTGGGTTTGGGCAAACTTGGAAGAAAGAAGAAGAAGAAGAAAAGGTTTTTTTTTTGGGGGGG
>AWOL01S0048942.1:0-11481 GCA_000715115.1 Nicotiana otophora | reverse complement strand
ATAGTTACGAAAGCATATACTTTTTGTATTCAATCATTAAATATCAAGGAAGGTTGATAGATTTGTTTCCTAATAGTTAGAACTCACGGGACAGTGATCGGAAGCAGTGAGTTCGATTTATTTTACTTTTAGTGGACTATTTTGTTGTCCACTCGTGTTGGCCTATTGTGCTGCTGATTTATGGAGTTTGGAAGGATAAAAGAGCGTGGATAAATGCTACATGTGGTAGGGTAGTAGGCAGGTCACTCGTCATTCCAATTTCAAGCTAATTGATAACTTTTTGATTGAGTGTAATATGGTATATTTGGGGTTATTGTTTTATGGAAGCTCCCGAATTGTAGTTGGGTTTTTTTTGAGCTGCTGATTGTATTGTATTTCTATATTGCCTGTAGTAGGCTTGAGGGAACAGTAAAATTAGGGGAAATGCTGCCCATTTTATTTTAGAATCAAGTTATTGTTTGAAATACGTGATACACTAGCACCATCTAGGTTGTACATGTAATTCTTTGTTATAGGGTTGGCTCGCTAGTTGTTGTAAGCTTGTTGTTGAGTTGTATAGACAACTTTAGGTATGTTAAGGATATCCCTTATTTCCTTTTGGAATGATCCATATGATACAAATGAAACGAGCAAACGCGCAACTTTCATAAATGACTCTATTCATAGAAGTACTAGGGGTGCCTATGTTCTTGAGTCCCCATGTGTCCTATTATTATNAAAGAAGATTAATATCCCGGGTACAAAATTAAGAAGCGATAACATTTGAACGATCACTACAACGTAAGCATCGCTATATCGCCTCTTTCCTTCTTTGTAGTTTGAGTTTTGGAAGGTACTTTATAGTTACGAAAGCATATACTTTTTGTATTCAATCATTAAATATCAAGGAAGGTTGATAGATTTGTTTCCTAATAGTTAGAACTCACGGGACAGTGATCGGAAGCAGTGAGTTCGATTTATTTTACTTTTAGTGGACTATTTTGTTGTCCACTCGTGTTGGCCTATTGTGCTGCTGATTTATGGAGTTTGGAAGGATAAAAGGGCGTGGATAAATGCTACATGTGGTAGGGTAGTAGGCAGGTCACTCGTCATTCCAATTTCAAGCTAATTGATAACTTTTTGATTGAGTGTAATATGGTATATTTGGGGTTATTGTTTTATGGAAGCTCCCGAATTGTAGTTGGGTTTTTTTTGAGCTGCTGATTGTATTGTATTTCTATATTGCCTGTAGTAGGCTTGAGGGAACAGTAAAATTAGGGGAAATGCTGCCCATTTTATTTTAGAATCAAGTTATTGTTTGAAATACGTGATACACTAGCACCATCTAGGTTGTACATGTAATTCTTTGTTATAGGGTTGGCTCGCTAGTTGTTGTAAGCTTGTTGTTGAGTTGTATAGACAACTTTAGGTATGTTAAGGATATCCCTTATTTCCTTTTGGAATGATCCATATGATACAAATGAAACGAGCAAACGCGCAACTTTCATAAATGACTCTATTCATAGAAGTACTAGGGGTGCCTATGTTCTTGAGTCCCCATGTGTCCTATTATTATATCGTCTGTTCATGTGTCTAAGAAAATACGTAAGTTGATAAAGTTTATCCGAAGGCATAATGATCTTATGACATTCCGAGAGATGTTATTGACTTACTTTATTCTGCATTGCATTCATTTATACATGTACTTTGACCCATGAACAGATAGTGTTATATACGCGTATATTATATGTATATGGGATATGGGGAAAGTTCATGGCATTATATACGCACCACCACCTGATCAGCTAGTGTACGTTGATGATTTTGCTCAAAGAGGTTGGCCTGATATGATGGGATGCCCTCAGAGGCTTGATGAAGTTATGTACGCATATACCTATGCATAATATGACATTGATATGCATATGCATGCGATCATAAATGTCTTGATTCACAGAGCTATTAAGACTTACATGTTGAGTTCTTTACTCCATGTTTCTTTCATATCTTTTATATACTGCTTTCATTCCTTACATACTCGGCACTTTATTTGTACTGACGTCCCCTTTTCCCGTGGACTCTGCGTTTTATACCCGCATGTCTCGATAGAAGCTTGACAGTCGTCCTTGTAGGCTATCAGCTCAGCGGAAGGTGTTGGTGCACTCCACTTGCTCCAGAGTTGCCTATTTGGTAAGTATGATTTGGACATGTATTAATTGGTATGGCGAGGCTCTGTCTCGACCTTTATGACGTCTATGTACTCTTAGAGGCTGCTAGATAGATGTCATGTGTATGGATACTTATATGGCCTCGTCGGCCTATGTGTTTAGTGTACAAATGGTCATGTCGGCCTTATAGACCCGTATGTCCCATATATAAGTTTCTATATCATGTTGGGTCATCCTATATCTAGTATTCCCTTATATTGTTTTCTAGTTATCTCATGACGACCCTTCTTCCCATTTACCCATGATGGTGTGATAAGAAAGATACGATATGTTGATACTCGATTGAGTACGGCACCGGGTACCCGTCGTGGCCCTCCGATTTGAGCCTTGACAAAATTGGTATCAGAGCAGTTCTGTGATAGGTAGTCTACGATTCGTGAGTAGAGTCTTCTTTATGGGTGTGTTGTGCGCCACACTTACAAGCATGAGGCGACAAGGCATTTAGGATTGTCACCCTTTCCTTTTACTCTAGATCGTGTGGTAGAGCTCAGTTGTAAGAATTCAAACTCCTAAATTTGACTTTATTCATAATACAACGATACCTACACCCAGAAAAAAAGTTGATAAGAGATAGAATGTGGTTGTGGAAGAGTTAAGGAACTCTATTTTGCTTCATGCTTATGATGAATAAATGGAAAGTCTTCAGGAGATCATGTGTGTACTAAGACGTGTAAGCTTCTTGATAAGGAGCCCTAAGGCATGAATATCAATTCACCCATATGGGAAAAAGCAACGAGAGAATCAGAAGGTAGATACAAGTTTCAATAAGTAAAGGAAGCAAGGCGAAGTAATGTACGATGTACCCAGTTAATGAAGATTATTATTATTTACAATTCAGACAGAGAAGTATAAGCATTTTGAGTTACCTTCAATAGTAACATAGATACATAAAACTGGCCACACCCATCTCAGTTATGCCCTATGGGAGCTAACAAATATAGTTTAAGAGAAAAAAGGGATATCAGGATCTATATAGGGTTAGAGTAACCCAAAATGGTTGATGGATTGTTATCATTAGCTAACATTTCCAAAGGATATGGCAAATGTGGTTATAGTTCTCCTTGTGAGACACCCAGATGGTGCACTCTAGATTAGTACAGTCGCATATGAATACTAGAAAGTTCAGAAGATAGGCACTGGAATCCTAGAAGGGATGAATATTTACCTTATTATGACTCCTGCCCCTAGTAAGGAGAGATTGTTAGGCGACCCGAAGAGCAAGAGAGATGGTTCAAGTTGAGCTAAAAGTGAAAGAATGTTTTGTTGAATTTTTAAAATAAAGTGATAGACAGAAATATTAATCGGAGAATAAGAAGAGAGTAAGTGAAGCATTATAAGTAAGATGTGATAAATGGGTGATAATGGTAAATCAAAATATGACATGATAGAGTCTATAGTCAAGTGAAAAAAAGGCCAAGAGGTGACATGCCTTGACACAATAAAATTGTATAAGACATAAAGTCATTCCCTTACTTAGAGAAATGAGTTGGTGACTCAAACGTGGTTACTGAAAGGAAAGGTTAGACCCCCTGAGTAATAGAAAGTAGTACGGGCTAGCGAATAAGATAAACTGAACATGAATTTGGAACCAAATAATTTTATAATAGTCGACATCGTGAAAACTTTAGAGATGGCATTCAAGCAATAATAGAATGGACAATAGAAGATTAACCTTTAAAGGTCATTCAAGAAGACGTTTCCCTAAGGCAAGCACTATGAGCAGAGTTAAGCTTAAGAGACTAAGTGTGCAGTTACACTAGGTGTCACCCTCATGCATAAGAAATTCAGTTATCCTTGGTACAGAAGGGTTACCACAGATGGTGTGATGTGGTATTAAGTCAGAGTTAGGTGGTTCAGGTAACTATGGAATTGTAAATGAAGAAAGTGGTAAAAAGGTGAAAGGGATAAGGTTGCATTTATTCATACCATACAGATCTATTACGACTCCAGAACATTATGCAAGCACGCCAGGGTGAGGCGATAAGGGTTCCAACACTAGATGTTATTGATAAATAAGTGCAAATTAATACTTGATCTATAAGTAGCCAGTGTGAGGGGTACGTTAAGATAAAGGACATAACCCAAGAAAGATTACGCAGAATATATTTATGAGAATGGACTAACAAGTAGTTAATAGTTCATTCAGGAAGAGCATAGTTATGGCTACGCAAGAGGTTACAGACAAATCATCATATTGTGCAAGATAAACATAGTGAACCCAACATAGGGAATTCAGTCTCGCAGATATGACGTTGTGATTCTTGAGAAATATTCAGATAGGAGTTGTGGTACTTAAAGGTACCATATAAGTGTTATGGAAATAAAAGAAAGTGCCACTGGGGAGATAGTCAAAATTTCAGTTAAGAACCGACCCTAAGATCACAAGGGCATGGAGGTAAGTAACTAAGGGTAATTATAGGTGAGTGAGAACATCAAACATTTCTTCGGGTATATAATGTAATAAGCTTGAAGCTTTACAAGAGTCAGAGGATCTGAGGAAATAAGGGAGAAGGCTTCAACCTAAGCATAGTAACTTGAAGAAGAAATGATCTTGTAACAACAGGCTCACTACAATATTCTATGCACTACATAAGAAAGTGGGAATGGGAAGTCAAAAGTGATATTTAAGATCATATGAGTTACAGGAGATTACAGTATTCATAGGAAATAAGATATGCCATGTACTCATTAAACAGGTGGCAGAACGGCCAGGAAAAGTAATTTCTTACATTTAAAGGCAACTGAGAAGGCACGAATGGAAATATATGGTGCTAGCAAGTTAAAAGAAGGTTGCGAGTTGTATAAATAGATAGGTGTAAGTCACAAGGTAATGTATCATAGAGTGACAAGGTTTAGGTCGATAGGAGTAAGGATATGAAAAGGTGAGTGAGAAGGTGATGCGAATATGTAAGTCCTCGGGATTAAACCCATAAAAACAATGGAGCTGATGGTTTTCGTAAGTAACAAAAAGCTTGGTACAGCCTGAATGAACTCAGAGGAGTCTAAGACTATGAGCAATTAGAAGAGATGAGATGTTTCCCTAGTAGTAGAATAAGGGTGTAATGGTGATGATAAGAGGATGACATTTAGGCATTTGATTGAGTAATAATTTTAAAAAAAGGGATTTAATAAATTGCATGGGATTAGAAACCCCCCATAAGATGAATCACGTTGGGATGCGATGAAATACGGTTAATGAAGTGTAGTATTGTCCCTAGGTGGATCAAGCAAATCATTTCAAATGTCCTCTGATGCAATGTGAGCTCTAGTGACAATGTATTACGGGATAGGTTTCAAGTTATCAGTTGTAGATTATGGATCAATATTAAGGTGAATAAACAATGGATGGATAAAAGTTACAAAATATGAGATGAAATTAGGCCGTCATTCTTAAGAAGAATAGTAATGAGGAAGAACTAAAGGACTTATATTTATACATATAAGATAAGTAGCGAGAGATTAACATGGAGTTGGGTAGCAGACCTCGGTAATAATAAACCGAAGTAAGAGCTATGGTATATTGTGACCTACCTAGTTGCAGTAAACCTATAAGCATAGATAATCGACGCTATAAAACAAGTTATATAAATAGTCGTAAGATTGAGAATGTACCGAGCGAAGAACTTCAGTGTATCTATAGATGCCCAGAGGGACAACTTGTCATAGTTCAATATATATTCATAAGGTGAGGCCTAGATATTGGCTAAAAGCCTGAGAAAAAAGGAGAGAAGATTCGCATAGTCACTTCCCGGGTCAGAGTCGTACAAGTTGCATGATATAAGGTATCAACAGTTACGAGATTGGAAGAATTCGGACAACAAGTCGTGGTGTAAGAAAGAGGCCTAAAGGGGGGAATGCCTTGGCCTTGGTATTTATTCACAAAACAATTTCCTAGATGTCAAGGACAATATTCAAATATTTGTAAGAGCTATGTGTTATGAGACTGACAAGTGCACGAGTCAATATTCGAGGACGAATGTTACAAACGGGGAATAATGTTACACCCTATATCTTCATACGTGAGTGTATTTGTAAGTCAATTGATGTAAGCTCAAAAATGATATCATCTTTGAGAGTACATAAATTACATTAATCATGTTACCTTGGAGGTTACAAACAGTTAAGATCATGATTACCAAGTACCAAGAGGGTTGGAAAGATTAGAAGCTAAACCAATTAAAGAAAATAAGTTTCGTCGAAAGTGGACAAGTTTGGAATATTATAACATGTACTTTGGGGTGCGATTAGGGTTCTTAACATGATAAGTAGGTTATGTTATTATTTATTTTATACGTGTGATAGTCGTGTATTACGTTTCAAAAGTCAAGCACAAAAGTTGGCAAAGGCCATCACAAGTTACATTCATAAATGTGCTAAATATTAGGTCAAATGTAGCGGAGCTTTTCTCGCAATATACTTGGGATTATGGTATTATATACATATTAAATTTAATATCTACGAGTCTAGTTTCTAACATATTAAACCGTTTGTCGATATGACATCAAAGTAAAGAGATATTTTGCAGTTTCGCGAGACTGCATATGTGACAAGTAGGTGTGTCACTGAAGCGTTTTGAGGAATACATTTTGTGTGTTATATGAGGTCTTTTGGGAAATATTATATACCAAATTGAAGGTCTTGTAATTTAGTTTCCAACGCATCTAACCGTTAATTCATACGACATCCAGATAAAACAAAGCATCGGAAGATGGGCCAGTGCTAGGCTGCCAAGCTAGCACCTCTTTGACATTTCCAAAGTTGATATACATAGGTCTTGGGCTGTCTTTATCTTCATTTATCCATATAAATCGACCAGATAACATCCATAAACATATCTATAAGCTCTCATCTAGGTATTCAAAGAAGATTAACATCCCGGGTACGAAATCAAGAAGCGATAACATTAGAACGATCCCTACGACATAAGTATCGCAATATCGCCTCTCTTTTTCTTCGTAGTTTGCGTTTTGGAAGGTACTTCATAGTAAAGCAAACGTATAAATTCTGCATTTAAGCTTTACATATCAAGGAAGGTTGATACATTCATTTCCTAATAGTTAGAACTCACGGGACGGTGATCGGAAGCCGTGAGGTCGATTTATTTTAATTTTAGTGTACTATTTTGTAGTCCACTCGTGTTGGACTATTGTGCTGCTGATTTATGGAGTTTGGAAGGATAATAGGGCACGTAGAAATGACACATGTGGTAGGTTAGAAGGCTAGTCGCTCATCGTTGCAATTCAGGCTAATTTATAACTTGTTGATTGGGTGTGTTATGGTATATTTGGGGGTTTTTGTTGTATTGAAGGTCCCAAATTGTAGTTGGGTTGTTTTTGAGTTTCTAATTATATTGTGTTTGTATCTAGCCTATAGTAGGCTTGAGGGAGCAGTAAAATCGGGGAAATGCTGCTCGTTTTAATTTTTAATCTAGTTATCGTTTGAGATAAGTGATATACTAGCGCCATTTAAGTTGTACATGTATTTCTTTATTATAGGGTTGGCGGGCTAGTTTTCGTAAGCTTGTTGTTGAGTTCCATTGAGGATTGAGGTGTGTTAAGGCTATCTCTTCTTTCCTTTTGGCATTATCTATATGATACAAATAAAACGAGCAAGTGCGAAACTTTCATAAATAAGATATTCATATAAGTACTAGGGGTGCCAATGTTCTTGATTCCCCATGTGTCTTATTATTATATCGTTTGTTCATGGGTCTCAGAAAATACGTAAGTTGATAAAGTTTATCCGAAGGCATACTGATCTTATGACATTCTGAGAGATCTTATTGACTTACTTCATTATGCAATTCATTTATTTATACATGTAAAAAGACCCATGACCAGATGGCGTTATATACACGTATATTATATGTATATGGTGTACGAGGAAAGGTTATGGCGTTATATACGCACCACTACCTGATCAGCTGGTATACATTGATGATTTTGCCCATAGAGGCCGAGAAGATATGATGGATGCCCTCTGAGGCTTGATGATGTTATGTACGCATATACCTATGCATGATATGACATTTATGCGCATATGCATGTCATTTTAAATGTCATGATTCATAGAGCTACTCAGACTTACATGTTGAGTTTTTACTCCATGTTTTTTTTATGTCTTTTATATACCGCTTTCATGATACTCGGTACTTTATTTGTACAAATGTTCGTTTTGCCTAGGGACGCTGCGTTTCATACCCGCAAGTACCGATAGTCAGGTTGACAGTCGTCCTAGTAGGCTATCAATTCGGCGGAAGGTGTTGGTGCACTCCACTTGCTCCTGAGTTACCTATTTGGTCAGTATGATTTGGACATGTATTGATTGGTATGGCGGGGCCCTATCCCGACCTTTATGACGTTTATGTACTCTTAGAGGCTTGTAGACAGATGTCATGTGTATGGATACTTAAATGTCCTTGTCGGCCTATGTGTTTAGTGTACAAATGATCATATCGGCCTTATAGGCCCGTATGTCCCATGTATAAGTTTCTATATCATGTTGGGTCATCCTATGGCTAGTATTCCCTTATATCTTTTTCTTGTTATCTCATGGCAGCCGTTCTTGCCCTTTTACCCATGATGGTGTGATAAGAAAGATACAAAATGTTTATACTCTGTTGAGTAAGGCACCGGGTGCCCGTCGTGGCCCTCCGATTTGTGTCGTGACATTTGTTTTACTTATATTTGATTATATTACATGATTCCATCTTTGATTTTGGCATTTACTTGATGAATTTAAAAGAGAAATTGGATGTTTTTCTCAAAACTTTTCTAAAGTAAATATTTGGGATTTGAACATCGATTCGAAGTCGGATTTCAGTAAGATTAGTATGGTTGGACTCGTATTCAAATGGGTTGCTGTTATTTGTGAGTTTTGTTGGGTTCTGAGATGCGGTCAAACGTTGACATTTTTGTTGACTTTGGGTATTTGATTAGAGATTCGACCTATATTGTTTGGGCTTGTTTCCTATGATATTATTTGATGTTTGTGAGTTGTTTTTGGATAGGTTCGAGCCATTCGGAGGTCGATTGTTTCGGGATGGTGCTTCAAGAATATTGGTTTGCCTCACTTGAGGTGAGTATCTTACCTAAACTTGGTTGAGACATTAGTCGCTTGATTTCTTTGTGATATCTACGTGCTACGGGTGGCGCACATGTGCGGGGCTTAGCCCATGTGCATGCATTGGGGTATTTATTCATTCTCGGGGTAGTTCTCAGGCTATGATATATCTTGAATTTATTGCTAAGCATTATGATGTGATGTTTCTTATACTTGTACCCCATTATGAGCTATTTTGGTCCATGTTTGAGGTTACATATAGGTTAACCTGATAATTGCTACTTTCGTGATGTAATTATTTGATCAGAGCTATGATAGTACACTTTGCACATGCATACACCATAACATGTCACTTATAATAGTCCCGAAATATGAAATTTGATGCCCATTGATCATGTACATGTATTCTTCTATATATACTTTCTGTGTGATATGATTTGACTGGTACCCCATGACTATGCCGGGCAAATAGTGATATTGAGCATGTGACCACGTCTGACGGATTGTGATATTGAGCATGTGACCACATTGGGCGGACTGTGATATTGAGCTTGTGACCACGTCGGCCAAATTGTGATATTGGTACATGAGTTTTCCATGCAATACATGAGTTGTCTGTTCGGTTGATATTGTTAGCACGTGAGTAGTCCATGCGGATTCGAATATTGTTGTTATTGGCATGTTAGTTGTTTGTGCGGTTGCTATTATTAGAACATGAGTTGTCCATGCAGCGTATGGATATGGATCCTTCCCCCTAGGGTTATGCTCTCATGTTCCTTCTTGATGGTGTAACATGGATTGTGAAAAACCGACAGGTTTCTGGTTGATGTGTGCCTTGGGAAGGCTGGTCAGTGGTTTGGTTTGGTTATTGAGATTCTGATGTGGGCGTTAGAGCCATGTTGTGAATTCGATTTATATCGGATTGGGCGCTTCAACAGATTTATGTTAGGTTATTGCATTTCTTATTTACATATAATTTCCTTGGCTGGTTACCTGATTTATTGGTATATCATCATTATATATGTTAAGAACNGTGCTTCAAGAATATTGGTTTGCCTCACTTGAGGTGAGTATCTTACCTAAACTTGGTTGAGACATTAGTCGCTTGATTTCTTTGTGATATCTACGTGCTACGGGTGGCGCACATGTGCGGGGCTTAGCCCATGTGCATGCATTGGGGTATTTATTCATTCTCGGGGTAGTTNGAGTATCATTTATAAATCTTACTTATGTTACCTCATCGAGGTTAGTTATGATACTTGGTAAGTAAATGGGGTTAGTAGTACTCATATTACACTTCTACACCTTACGTGTAGATCATGGAGCTAAGATATTGTGGATGACGAGATCTGGTATGAAGGTGTACTTGCTTTTCTGGATAAAGCTACCACTTGTCCTTGGTAGTTTTAGATTTGTAATCTATTCATGTATATTTCAAATAGATGTAATATTTATTTTCATACCAACTTTATACATCTCAGTCTTAGATGCTCACAACTTGTACTACCACTCCTTGGATTATTGTATGGGAATTCAGTTATTTCATTTATTGATTTCTAATTATTTTCATTAGAATTGTGTTGACTATTGTTTGGATTACCTAGTGGGTTGGGTTAGGTACCATCACGACTAGGTGGATTTGGGTCGTGATATGTTGGTATCAGAGCTCTAGGTTCATAGGTTCTACGAGTCATGAGAAAGTGTCTAGTAGAGTCTGTCGAATTGGTATGATGACATCCATACCTATCTTTGAGAAACTACAAGGCATCTAGGAAACTTCACATCTTTTTTTCCTTATCGTGCGGCATTGATTCAGTTTGAAGTGTATCTCTTTGAATTCCTTCCATCCACTCATATGTGCGTCGATGACTTGTGATTTCATGAATGAGGTGCGAGATGTGTTCTTTGTGTTGAATAGATTGGGCCAGTCGGTAATTTCATATTATGTGAGTATATGATTTTGGACTTATATGTCTGGTACTGTCCCTAGGAGTGGGATTGATGGCTCAGAGAGTAGTTGAGTAGCAATATGATGAGTATTATATGATTGTGGGATGTGCTTAGATGGTTGGGATGTGATAAGAAGAATGTTGCTTAGGATGTGAAAAGACTATGGATACTTGATTTCTATCTTGATGTGCGGTACAGTCTTGAGATATGGGCATGTTGAGAGGTCTTTCATGTTGTTCATTTGTGGAATGAAGTGGATTGTTAT
>AWOL01S0048936.1:0-41820 GCA_000715115.1 Nicotiana otophora | reverse complement strand
TGGTGTACTCATACTACACTTCTGCACATCTTTTTGTGCAGATTCAGGTACATTTTACCAGCCTAGACGTCAGTGAGTTAGCTGCGTATGGAGACTTCGAGGTATATCTGCCAGCGTCCGCAGACTCCGGAGTCCCCTTCTATCATTTTATGTTGCTTCCTTATATTTTATTTAGACCTTGATATATAGAGACATTGAGAATAAATTCTTAGAAACTTGTGACTTATTTCTACCGGGTTTTGGGAGTTGAAATTATTTGAATTGTAGTTTATTTATTTCAGATATTTATTATTATTCCGCATTGATAGGCTCACCTAGTCTTAGAGACTAAGTGTCGTCACGACATCCTACAGAGGAAATTTAGAGTCGGAACATTATGATACCAATCTCTCTTTTTATTGTCTTGCTATGCATATGTATGAACTATATAGGACTATTCGTTAGTGAGTATCATATGAATTGAACCTCGCTACTACTTCGTCGAAGTTAGTCTTGATACTTAGTGAGTACACGTTGCCTTTATAATGATTCTACATTTCTGCACTGATTGTGCAGATTCTAGAATTAACACTAGTGGATCTCAGAAGATTGCCCAGTAGCTGATTCAGGGAGACTCGAGGCAGTGTTGCTTGATCAACTGCAAACCCTTAAATTCACCTTCTTTCTGTCAGCATACTGTTTATTTATGTTTCAAACAGTTCTTTGTACTTTATGAGGCTTCGTTGAATTTTATTTTAGAAGGTTATGACTCTATACTACTAGATTTTAGAGGAATATTATTGTAGTACTTTGTGTATTATTGATGATGTTAGACTCAGAATGCATTACATATGATGTGATAGCTTAGTATATCTTATTATGCTTGGTCTTAATTGAAGTTTAAGTATTAGCTTACCTAACGAGCTAGATTAGATATCATCACGGTCATAGTAGAATTTTGGATTGTGACATTCTTAGACGTCTATGATACAAGACATCCACCCAACAATAGGATATAACCACTCACAGACTTTCTTGAACTAGAACAACTAGCCCAATTAGAATTAAAACACGCAGCCAAGTTAAAAAAGAAGAATTATTGAACAACAACCCACATAAGGTGTACCGCTAGACAACTCAACACATGCAAACCTGCTTCATAGTGCAAAATTCTGGGATGTAAAATGAATTGGCTAAGATGCTGAACACTATAAGATATGTCAGGCCTTTTATGTTTTAGAAAATTTTCATTTTCCAACCAACTTTTTGTATAAAGAAGGAACAGGAAGTGGATCCCCTGAATCAGCAGATAACTTGAATCGAATGTCTAAAGGTGAAACCATACAACTAACATGCAAGCAACTGAATTCAATAAGTAAGTCAATAAGATCTTTTGAGTGACCAACAGATCCTGAGTTTGAAAGGCATTGATAATTTGGCATACTACTACTTAGAGGCTCGTTTAAGCCAATAAAGTAATTTTTTAAGTTTACACACCGGATTTAAAATAATGTCAGGAGATTGAACTTGCCGTCCAAAAGACAACCTCATATGCACTTCCTCATCAAAGTCACGATACAAAAAAATATATTATTGACATCTAATTTAAAAATGGACCAGATTTTCTTAATGTCAATAATCAACAGACATTTAATAGTGATGAGCTTAACAACATGCGAAAGTGATACAGTAAAATCCACCCTTCTTTTTGTGTATCTTTCCTAATCATCAATCTAGATTCGTACCTCTATATATTACCATCCTTTTTTCTTTTTTGTTTTATCTTATAAACTCATTTAGAAAAGATAGTCTTTTTTTCAGAGGGCAATGGAACAATGGTCCGAGTTTTAATGGCCTCCAAGGCCTAAAATTCCTTCAAAGTGTCATCTTGCCAAACTGAATTAGTGTCTCACGTCCCAACATTCCAACCAATGGGTCGTGATGGCGCCTAACTCCACTTGCTAGGCAAGCCAATACATAACAATAATAACGGAAGCAAAACTGGATATTAACTGTATAATATAATAAATAAAGATTAAAAGTTCCAAAATCATATAATAAGTCTAAAGCCAATACACTATCAAATTAAATCCCCAAAACATGTCACTGGGTACATGAGCTCTAACGAGTATTAAAAGTACAAGGTTCGAAATTGATACAATACCGTCTGAAAAAAGTGAACAATAATAGAGATGTAAGAAAATGACTTCAAGGCCTGCGAATGGATATGCAACACTACCTTAAGTCCTCCAAGTGTCCAAGCTAAGCACCTCTCGGGACTCTGCTGGGACCAATGCCTGAATCTATACAAGAAATACAGAAGTGTACAACCGACCGCATGTACTCAACAAGTATCGAGCCTAACCTCAACAAGGTAGCGATGAGGCTATAACAAGACACTTACTATAAAAACCAGTGCATTTAATAAACAAGAGAAATAACAAGAATAAATATGATACATAGTAAAATATTCAACAAAGAGAGATAACGATCACATTTTTAAATTAAAGCACCTCAAAAATTTCTCAATAACTCAAACCAGAGAGAATAAGACGATATCCACAAATCAACATATTAAATCTACATGGAAAACAATATCATAAATTAAACACAAGAATTCACATCATAATTGTTATGGAAAAAATACTGTTGCAACACGTAACCCGATCCAATGGCTATATTATTGCGACAAGCAACCCGATTCTTTCTAACAATATTGTGGTGACCAACCCAATAAAATATACCAATTCATATGGAAACACCCAACAAGCAAACAAACGTGCAAAAGCACATAATATAATAGCAAAGAGATGATGAAGCATAATTTAGAAATGAAAAGATGATCATGACTAAGGTAACATAAGCAAATCAACATTACCAAGAGCAAATCCTAATCATATATCTCAATCAGATCCCAAACATGGTCACTAATGTATGAATAAGCAGTAGTCCCAGAATCCAACACAACACAAGAGAATAATACAAGTAATAAACAAAGGCCTAAATAAATCTAATTCTACCCTCATGCTTTGACCCATGAAAATGCATATACACTCATCACCATGCATATACCCCACCCCAATACATTTAGAATATAACAAATAAATCATTTACAACATAGTTCCCTCGAGTCAAAGTTTAGCAAGACATTTACTTCTTTCCGAAATAAGTTCAACAATCCAATACCGCTTTCCCTTACATCTAGCCTCTAAACAACTCGAAACTATCCAAATATTATTGAAATAAGTCAAAACAAATTTTAGAAACAATCCTAGTATTAAAGGGTCTAATCTTTACTCTATTTTAAAAAGTCAACCCAAAAGTAAATCTAACCCCACATGATCGAAATTTAAAATTAAGATCAAATCTGGATTACCCATTCTTTTAAGATCCGACCTCAATTAAGGGCTAAATATCCAAAATTTAATTTATTACGTTTCTACCCAAAATTCCATTTTTACACTTAAAATTACTAGATTTAAGGGTGAAAATGGAAGGCCCCGTAAAATTTCACATAGAACCTGAGGCTTCGTCGTGCCGATGTGGGCTAATGTGTTTGAGGATTGTAGGGAATTGGAGAAATATTGTTGTAGAATAGAGTATTTCTGAGGTCCATTCTGCGACCGCAGAACTACTCTGCGGGCTGCAGATCAACCGCGGAGTGAAGTAAGAAATAGGCCAATTTTGGAGGTCATTTTGCGGTCAACTATGCGACCACATAATTGCGTCGCGGGCTGCACATATTTCACCCAACCCCATTTTTATAAAACAACCTTGGGGGTTATTTTAGAAGGTTCAAACTGATATTGTTTGAGAGAGGAAAGTGGTCTAGAGTGAGAGGAGGGATCCCTAAGCTAGTTGTTCAGCAATTCTTGCTCAAGACATAGAGAATTCACAAGGAAAACTCACAAGGTTTTCATCCAAGATGTAAGGTTCCATACCCTAGTATTCAATTTGGAGTTTGAGGTAGAAGATGGATAATTGAGAGTGTGATTCTTTAGTATGGGGATGTTATCTATGCATGCATGTAGCAACAAAGTTGTGCGAAGGTTGTTGAGCTAAAAAGGGTAGATATTGGGTTGTGGGATTAAGGAATCCACCATAGGAGGACCTTGAAATCACAATGTCCACCTAGTGTTTGATAAAATGCTCAAATGAGTCGAAAACCTGAGTATCTTCCTAATTATGGTTCAATTTTATTATATTTCATAATAGATTGAAGTTGCTAGGTCTTACGGAACATTGTAGTAATTTAAAAAAGTTCAAAGAGAGGTATGTTGGCTAAACTTCTCTATTAGAATTGAATCCCACGATGCTCTCGTAAGTCTCAAGTATGATGGGCCAATTTCTTATTTCTCATGTCCCGAGTTAGTCATTATAAATTTGACTATTCCGAATAAGCTTTATGTTGAAAGAAACATGTTTAAAATGTGTTCTGAATGCTCTTGTCATATTATGTTATCATTCGAGAATATGCTCAAAGTATGGCTTGTGTGTTAAAATATTATGACTTCAAGTAGTGCTTCAAACGAAAGATATTATGCCAAATTGTGAATGAAAATTTAATGTGTCTAAGACTCTTAATTGCTCATATGTATACTGAAAATCTTGATTAGAAATGCCTTGTTAATGATACCCCATGATGATGCTTGAAAGAGAAAGGGGTGTGTATGAAATACGAAATACGAAATACGACCGACGTGCCAAGAATGATATTACATGTGTGGCCACTAGTGCCAATAAAATGAAAAGATGAGTAAAAGACTATAAAATGAGCTGAAAGTCCTTTATATAATAAACATTTGGGAGTATCGTTAGTCACCAAGGAAGGGTAGGTTGAAATAACCTAATCCCGAAACTACATGTGTCGGTGTATGAGTGGATTGTGTTAAATTTTCACCTAGAACCCGGAGTTTTGTGGCGCCGAGGTAGAGTAATGTGATTGAGGGATGTAGAAAATCATCGCGGCGAGCAAGCTCGCTGCTGTACAGACTTTGTAGGTTGTATAGTGCGTCGGGGAGTTGAAAGAATCATTTTGCAAACCATGGCATTTCTGCGGTCCACTATGCGACCGCAGAAACACTTTGTGGGCTGCAGATCAGCCGCGGAGTGAAGCAGAACTTGTGTTTATTTTGAAGACCATTATGCGGTCCATTATGCGGCTGGATAACCATTTCGCGGGCTGCACAGTCCATTACAGAACCAACATGAAAGGACTTCGGAAGGAGGTTCTGCGGTCCGTTATTTGACCGCAGAACTGATCTGTGGACCGCAAATTTGTCGTAGACCTGTTCAGCCCTGCATAGTTTTTGGGACCTTTTCTGCGGTCCCTTTTGCGGCCCGCATACCTATTTTGTGGTCCGGTCTGCAACTGCAGACCCGACTTCATAGAGTTTACATTTTGGAAATTTTCACCCGATCCCATTTTTATAAAAAAAATTGGGGTTTATTTTGGCTGGTCCTAACTGATATTTTAGTGAGAGGAAAGTGGTTTAGAGTGATAGGGGGATTCCTAAGCTAATTGTTCATCAGTCCTTGCTCAAGACTTGGAGAATTCACAAGGAAAAACTCACAAGATCTTCATCTAAGAGGTAAGGTTCCATACCCTAGTCTCCAATTTTAAGTTTGGGGGTAGAATGTCACGGCCCAAACTGAAGGGCCGCGACGAGCACCCGATGCCTAACTCAGCCCAGTACCAACGTAATATATCCTTCTTATCATACTATCATGGGTAAATGGGCCAGAAGGATCGTCATGAGAGAACCATAATAAAATATAAGGGAATACTAGACATAGGATGACCCAAGATGATATAGAAACTTATACATGTGACATAGGGTCCTATAAGGCCAACAGGATCATTTGTACACTCAAAAAATAGGATGACAAGACCATACAAGTATCCATATACATGGCATTTATCTACAAGCCTCTAAGAATACATAAACATCATAAAGGTAGGGACAAGGTCCCACCATACCAATTAATACATGCCCAAATCATACTGACCAAATGCGTACATAACATTATCAAACCTTTGACGGTATCCCATCATATCATCTCGCCCTCTGTGGGAAAAATCATCAATGTATACCAATTGATCAGGTGGTGGTACGTAAATAATGTCGTAACCTTTACTCATACCCCATATACATATAATATATACGTATATAATGCCATATGGGCATGGGTCAATGTACATGTATAAATGAATGCAATGCATAAGGAAGCAAGTCGATAAGATCTCTCGGAATGTCATAAGATCAATATGCCTTCGGTTAATATCATGAAATAAACTTCATCAACTTATGTATTATCTGATACCCATGAACAAATGATATAATAACAGGACACATGGGGAATCAAGAACATAGGCACCCCTAATACTTATATGAATAGAGTCATTTATGAAAGTTGTGGGTTTACTCGTTTTATTTGTATCATATGGATCATGCCAGAAGGAAAGAAGAGATAGCCTTAACATACCTTATATAAATCTGTCCACTAACAATGCTAAACTCAGCTCACTGCACCCTAATCTACAAAAATGACAGTGAAGCTATTGTCAAGCTATGAATGACTCTCTCATTTATATAATGAAAGTAACTTAATCTGTAACAAAACGGGTAGCATTTCCCCTGAGTTTTCTGCTTCCTCAAGTCTAATATAGGTGAGACAATAACACAATACAATCAGCAACTCAAAAATAACCTATCTAAAATTCGGGACCTTTAATACAACAAAAAGCCCAAATATACCAGAACACACACCATCAACAAGTTATCAATTAGCCTGAAATTGCAACGACTAGCGACTAGCCCACTATCCTAGCACATGTGGAATCCACGCCCTTTATCCTTTCAAACTCCATAAATTAGCAGCATAAGAGGCCAATATGAGTGGACTACAAAACAGTCCACTACAAGTAGAATAAATCGAACTCATGGCTTTCGATCACCGTCCCGTGAGTTCTGACTATTAGGAAATGAATTTATCAACCTTCCTTGAGATTTAAAAAGCTTAAATACAGAAAGTAGGTGTTTTATTAACCATTAAGTACCTTACAAAACTAAAATTATAAAGAAATGAGAGGCGGTGTAGTGATACTTACGTCGTAGGGATCGTTCTAATGTTATCGTTTCTTGATTTCATGAAAACGATGTTGATCTTGCTTGAAATTTCTTGGAACAGACTTGGAGAGATTGAGAGTGTTTTGGTGTAAGTACTCTCTGTATATTTATGATATATAAGGGAAAAAGATCACTTATAAGCCCACCGCCTCAATTCTCCAAGCAGGTGGGTAAGCTGCCTGCTTGGCAGCTTGAGCGGTGCAACTTCGGACGCTTGTATCTCTCTACTCCGATATCATATTGACAAACGGTTTGCAGAGTTGGAAACTAGACACATGGGGATTTAATTACATATAAATATCTCCCTCTAAATCTCAATATATTGGGAGAAAACTGCCTCGCAACCTGGCCTATAAACCTACCAGTTTCTCCGCAGTGCGGCGACGTGACTTGGCGACCCTACTTTAAAAATTCATATTTTTATACCCTGATGTCGTATGAATAAATGATTTGGACCGTTGGCACCTAGGTGCCAAGAAATTAATTTTGGTATAAGATATGTCCCAAAATAACATCATAAAACTTACAAATTTAATTTCTAAAAACGGCTCGTTACAAGGCAAATCCCAAACTTTATATTTTATATCCAAACATCATATATAGTTATATTATGACTTTAAACTAATTTAAATCATTATTAACAAGTCACATATTTATTATACTTCACCTTGGGACGCACAGGATGTAACAATTATCTCATTAGTTATTTTCCAAGTCTCATTCATATTAACTTACTTATGACTTCGATAAACCTTCCCTATCCTTGTAGAAGGATTTCATCCTTTTTGAGCTTACATTAGATAATATTATAATGATAGTGACATCATATACGAGGTGTAACATCCTTCCACCTTAGAAGCATTCGTCCCTAAATATTAACTCTTAAAGGCTTGCGAAAACGAGGTGTAACATCAGTAAATCACTTTATATACTTTCAAATAGGATCTCATTTCCGATCTTACATCAATTAACTTACGACGTAATTTCACGTACGAAAACATGGGGTGTAATATCATTTCCCCCTTTGGAACATTCGTCCTCGAATGTTGACTGATGTGCTTATCAGTCTCATAACCTATAGCTCTTGCGAATACTGTAATATTGTCCTTTCTATCTAGGCAATTGTTCTGTGAATAAATTCAAAGGCCAGGGCATTCCCCCCTCTAGGCCTCTTCTCACATCATGACTTGTGGTCGGAATTCTTCTAATCTCGTAAATTTTGCTACCTTATGTGATGCAGCCTGTATGACTCTGTCCTTTTATGCGCGACTCTTCTCTCCTTTTTTCCTCCAGATTTTAGCCAATATCTTGGACTCACTTTGTGAACATATACAGAATTATTTCAAGCTATCCCTCGGGGCATCTACAAGTAAACTGAAGTTCTTCGCTTGGTACTTTGTCGAACTTATGACTATTGCTATATTTCATTTCATAGCCTCGATTATTTGTGCTTATGGCTTTACTATATCTAGGTAGGTTATACTATACCATAAAACTTAGGTCGGTTTATTATTACCGAGGTCTGCAACCCAACACCAGGTTACTCTCTCGCTGATTAACCCATATGTATAAATCTAAGTCCTTTAGTTCTTCTTCATTACTGTTTATCTTAAGAATGACAGCCTAATCTCATCTCATACTTTATAAATTTTATCCATCCATTGTTTATTCACCTTAATGTTGATCCATAATCTATCACTGATAACTTGAAACTTCTTACATAATACATTGTCACTAGGGCTCACGTCTCATTAGGGAACATCTAAAGTGACTTGCCTAATCCACCTTAGGGATGATACTATACTTTAATAACCGTATTTCATAGCATCCCAATATGATTAATCTTATGGGGGTATTCTAATCCCGTGCAATTTATGAAATACCTTTTCATCAAATCATTACTTCAATCGAAGACTATATTTCTAAACATCATCCTCTTATCGCTTATCACACTCACACTCCTATTCTACTACCATGGCAACATTCCATCTCTTCTAAATACTGCTAATCTTAAACTCCTCCGAGTTTATCCAAGCTATACAGAGCTTTCTATAACTTACAAAAACCATCAACTCTCTCATTTTTATGGGCTTAATTCCGAAGCCTTACCTATTCTTGTCACCTTCTCACTAATCTTTTCTTATCCTTACTCTTATCTACCTAAATCCTTGTCACTCTTCCATACATTAGCGTGTGACCTACACATATCAATTCATACTACTCGCAACCTTCCTTTAACTTGTTAGCACCATAGATTTCCTTTAGTGCCTTCTTAGTTGTCTTCAAACATAAGCAATTACTTTTCTTGGTCGTTCCGCCACTTGCTACATGGATACTTGGCTTATCTTAGTGTCCACGAATACTAGAATTCCCTGTAACTCATATGATCCCAAATATTATATTTGATTTTTACTTCTCATTCATTAGTCACGATAGGTGCTACTTTCTCATGGAGTGCATACAATGTTGTAGTGATACTGTTGTTATGGGTGCGGGTTCAGATTCCAGCAGGAGCGGAACCCCATGCACTAGGTGTGGGAAGATGCACTTAGGGGTCTGCTACATGGACCTACCCATATGCTATGGGTGCGGGTTGAGGGGCCACATGTAGAGGGATTTCCATTCGTCCTGCCAGAGTGTGGGTAGGGGTACGACACAATCAGCCAGTTCTGCAGCTACTACATCTGCAACACCTCCTCCAGCTCGAGGCACTCCAGCACCCGCAGGGCATGGTGAAGCTAAGGGTGGTACACAGAGTTTGGGAGGACCCAACCGTTTCTATGCTATGAGGGGTCGCCAGAGTTCAGAGGCTTCTCCAGATGTTGTCACATGTATATTGACTGTCCAATATCATGATGTATATGCCCTTATTAATCCCGGTTCCACTTTGTCATATGTCACTCCTTATGTTTTTATGGAATTTGGGATAGAACTGGAACAACTTCATGAGCCATTCTCTATATCTACTCCAGAGATGATGTAGTGCTAGAGGGTAGGTTTATTTCTTACCTTAAGGCCACGAAGATGATCAACAAGGGGTGTATTTACTATTTGGTCCGGGTTACAAACACCTATGCTGAGGCACCTACATTTGAGTCCGTGCTAGTGGTGAATGAAATTTTGGAGGTCTTTCCCGATGAGCTCCCTGGGATTCTACTAGACATGGAGATTGATTTTGGGATTGATGTGATGCCAGGCACGCAGTCTATATCTATTCCACCCTACAAAATGGCACCGACAGAATTAAAGGAGCTAAAGGAACAATTGAAGGATTTGTTAGAGAAGGGTTTCATCCGGCCTAGTGTGTTGCCTTGGGGCATATCGGTCCTTTTTGTAAAGAAGAAAGATGGGTCACTGAGAATGTGTATTGAGTATCGGCAGCTCTATATCCACACAAGATGTATGCGAAGTTTTTGAAGTGTGAATTTTGGCTTGAATCTGTCACATTCTTGGGCCATGTCGTCTCCCGAGAAGGAATTGAGGTTGGCCCTCAGAAGATTACAGCGGTGAAGAATTTGCCTGAGACCTAAAACTCCAACAGAGATTTACAATTTCTTGGGCTTAGCTGGGTATTACAGGAAGTTTGTGGAGGGGGTCTCTACTCTTGCCTCTCTGTTGACTAAATTGACGCAGAAGGCAGTTAAGTTCTAATAGTCAGATGCTGGTGAAAAGAGCTTCCAAGAGATGAAAGCAAGATTGACTACGGCGCCGGTATTGACCCTACCAGAAGGTACATATAGATCTATGGTGTATTGTGACGGTTCAAGAATTAGACTTGGGTGTGTATTGATGCAACATGGCAACTCAAGAATCATGAGAGGAACTATCGAACACATGACTTAGAGCTTGCAGCGGTGGTATTTGCATTGAAGATTTGGCTTCATTACTTGTATGGGTTCCATGTGGATATATTCACGGACCATAAGAGCCTTCAGTATATTTTCAAATAGAAGGAATTGAATCCGAGGTAGAAAAGATGGCTTGAGTTACTCAAGGACTACGACATTGATATCCTATATCATCTGGGGAAGGATAATATTGTGGCATATGCTCTTAGCTGGAAATATATGGGTAGTTTGGCTCACTTTGAGGCTTATAAAAGGCTGTTGGCCAATGAGGTTCATCGATTTGCTAGTTTGGGAGTTCTCCTTGCGTACTCTAGTGGAGGAGGGGTGATTGTACTAAATAAGGCTGAATCATCGCTTGTTTTGGAGGTCAAGGAGAAGCAATACAACAATCCATTGTTTGTGCAATTGAAAGAGGGGATTCATAAGCATAAGACTATGGATTGTTCTCTTGGTATGGATGATGGTACACTAAGGTACCAAGGGCGATTATATGTTCCTAATATAGATGGTCTCCGGGAAAGAATCATGATAGAGGCTCACACTTCCAGGTATTCCGTGCACCCAGGGTCTACAAAGATGTACCATGATCTTAAGGAAGTCTACCGGTGGAATGATATGAAGAGGAATGTAGCGGACTTACTGGCATGATTTCCAATTTTTATGCAAGTGAAGGCCGAACACCAAAGGCCCGGTGGGTTGGCACAGAACATAGAAATTCCAATGTGGAAGTGGGAGATGATCAATATAGACTTTATGGTAGGACTACCTTTCACTCCTCGCAAGTCCGAGTCGATTTGGGTGATTGTGGATCGACTCACAAAATCACATCACTTCTTACCTGTTTAGGCTATAGACACAACAGAACAGTATGCTCAGTTGTATATCAAGGAAATAGTCAGGTTGCATGGCACTCCCGTTTCTATTATCTCAGATAGAGGGGCACATTTCATAGCTAATTTTTGGAAGAAATTTCAGCAAGGTTTGGGTACTCGAGTGAATCTTAGTACAATCTTCCATCCACAAACCAACGAACAAACAGAGCGGACTATTCAAACGCTCGAGGATATGTTGCGCGCTTGTGTTCTTCACTTCAAGGGTAGCTAGGATGATCATTTGCCACTCATAGAATTTGCCTACAACAATAGTTATCATGCTAGCATTCAGATGGCACTGTTCGAGGCTCTATATGGTAGGAGATATAGATCTCCCATTGGGTGGTTAGCGATTGGGGAAGCAGTGTTGATAGGACCAGACCTCCTGCATCAGGCTATGGAGAAGATTAAGATCATTAAGGAACGATTGAACACTGCCCAGAGTCATCTTAAGTCCTATTAGGATGTGCGTCGGAAGGACTTGGAGTTCAAAGAGGATGATTGGGTATTCCTGAAGCTTTCTCCCATGAAAGGTATTATGCAGTTTGGTAAGAAAGGGAAGTTGGGTCCAAGGCATGTCGGACCGTACAGAATCATTCAGAGGATTGGTCGGGTGGCTTATAAGCTTGAACTACCTCCAGAGATGTCTTTAGTATACCCGGTGTTTCTTGTATCCATGTTGAAGAAGGTGGTTGGAGACCCGTTGCTTATTGTTCCAGTTGAGACTATTGAGGTAAATGAAGAATTGACTTATGAAGAAATTCCAGTTGCCATTCTTGATAGGAAAGTCTGTAAGCTGAGAAATAAAGAAATTGCCTCCGTGAAAGTGCTATGGTGAAACCAACAGGTCGAAGAGGCCACCTGGGAGGCCGAGAAAGAAATGAAGAAGAAGTACCCTCAATTGTTTGAATAACTATGTATTTACAAAGCTGTGGTCTATAAAAATGTTAAGAGTTTACCTTCTATAAATTATGTTTCACTTGTACAGTTGATGTTAAGGGTGTTCCTTTTTTGTAATATATTGCTCATGAGGCCATGGTTGGTGTTGTTTTTATGTTATGTTGCGTCGTTGGATTTTGTATATGTTGTTAGGTTTGGTTTCTAGGGTTCTCTGATAGGTGGATAGGCCCAGTTAGAGGGGCGACTCTGCCGAAATATATGGAGATTTGGGGAGTTAGTCAAAATTTGGAACTGCGGGTGTGTGAATTAAGAGTTGAATCACATTGGATGCTAATGGCAGATTTTGACCCTCATTCGAGGATGAACGATCATAAGCGGGGAAGGATGTAAGGCCCCGTAAAATTTCACCTAGAACCCGGGGTTTCGTGGTGCCGAGGTAGAGTAATGTGATTGAGGGTTGTAGAAATTCATATCGACGTGCTTGCTCGCCGCGGTACAGACTTTGTGGGTTATACAGTACGTCGGGGAGTTGAAAGAATCATTTTGTAGAGCATGGTATTTCTGGGGTCCACTATGCGACCGCAGAACCATTTTGTGGGCCGCAGATCGGCCGTGGACTGAAGCAGAACTTGGGTTTATAAGGAAAAACTCACAAGATCTTCATCAAGAGGTAAGGTTCCATATTTAAGTCTTTAATTTCGAGTTTGGGGGTAGAAGATGGGTGATGGGGAGTGTGATTCTTTGGTTTGGGGGTTGTTATCTATGCATGCATGTACTAACAAAGTTGTGGGAAGGTAGTTGAGCACAAAAGGGTAGATATTGTGTTGTGGGATGAATGAATCCACCACAGGGGGACCTTAAAAACATAATGCCCGCCTAGTGTTTTATAAAATGCTCAAATAAGCTGAAACCCTGAGTATCTTCCTAATTATGGTCCAATTTTGCTGTGTTTCTAAATGAATTGAGGTTTTTAGGATTTGTGGATCATTATAGTACTTAAGGGAGCTCAAAGCGAGGTATGTTGGCTAAATTCCTCTTGTAGAATTGAATCCATGATGTACTCGTAAGTTGTAATCATGATTGGCTCAAGGTCTTATGTCTCATGTTCCGAGTTATTCCATATAAATTTGACTATTCCGAATAAACTCTATGTCGAAAGATATATGTTCAAAATGTATTATGAATGCTCTTATCATATTGTGTTATCCTTCGAGATTGTATTCAAATGTGACCATGGGTCGAAATACTATGAATTCAATTTTGTCTCAGTTGCTAGTTATTATGCCAAATTGTGGAAGAAAGCTCAATGTGCCTAAGACTCTTATTTGCTCATATGTGTACTAAAACTCGTAATTAGAGATGCTTTGTTGTTGATAATCCATTATGATGTTTGAAAGTGAAAGGGGTGAACATGAAATACTAAAGAATGGTATTACATTTGTGGCCACTAGTGACAATTAAATGAAAAGATGAGTAAAAAACAATGAAATAAGATAAAAGTCCTTTATATAATAAGCATTTGGGAGTATCGTTAGTTACCGAGGAAGGGTAGATTGAAATAACCTAACCCAAAAACTACACATGTCGGTGTAGGAGTGTATTGTGATTATTGCCCTTATTTTGGATGAGATTGATGTGATGAGATTATTCCCCTTAAATGGGATAAGATGATTTCTAGCAAAGGGTGATGTCGATCCACATGACATTGTGGTGAGACGGCCTAGTCAGTCGGGTCAAGATTGGACGCCATGCCGCACACATGGTGGTGATTGTGCTTGAGATTGTGATTGAGATAGTGATTGAGATAGTGATTATGATTATGATTGGATGTCTTTTGGTGAGACGTCCTAGCCGATCGGGCCGTGATGGGACTCCGTTCTAAAGACATTGTGGTATATCGGTACTAAAGAACTCCTAACCTAAAATAATGTAATTTACTTGAAATCTTATCTTGCTCCTCACTTGATGTCTTGGTATTGGTTGAGGCTCCCATTGAATCTATGATTGTTCTTCCTTGTTTTATTATTCATTCTATTGAGAGGGTGTTTAGTCATTCATACTAGTATTATTCCATATGTACTAACGTCCCTTTGTTCAGGGGCGCTGCATCTTTAATGGATACAGGTGGTTCCACAGCAGGCGGCTTTGATAAGTGATAGCGGTACACCTCTTCCCAGCTGACTTAGTGAGCCCCACTTCATTTCGGGGTCGTGTATCTTTTGTTCTCTGTGTATTATATTTTGAGGTATAGCCGGGGCCTTGTTGCCGACACAATCATAGTAGTATTTTGTATCTATTAGAGGCTCCGTAGACATAGTGTGGGTAGTATATTGGTGTTGGGAAGGTCAAACTAGTAATGTTGTATTTGTACCACATGTTCCACATAAAGCTGTGAAAGTGTATTATTTTGAGACTTATAAATAATGTAACTAATGGTAATGAATCAGTGCTGCTCACATGATCTTCTCAAGGTCTAATTAATGAAGTAGATCTTCTCTTTATTCATGGGTGAGTTCAAGTAGAATGTATTGTACAGGCTTGCTCAGGTGGGTTATCTCGGTTGAGCATCGGTAGCGCTCCCTCAGGTCGGGGCATCATAGAGATGATTTCTCGCAAAGGGTGATGTCGATCCACACAACATTGTGGTGAGACGTCCTAGCTGATCGGGTCGAGATCGGACGCCATGCCACACACATGGTGGTGATTGTGCTTGAGATAGTGATTGAGATAGGGATTGAGATTGTGATTGGATGTCTTTGGGTGAGATGGCGTAGCCGATCGGGCCGTGATCGGACTCTATGCTAAAGACACGATGGTATATCGGTGCAAAAGATCACCCAACCTAAAATAATGTAATTTACTTGAAAACATATCTTGATCCTAACTTGATGTTTTGGTATTGTTTGAGGGTTCCACTGATACTATGATTATTTCTTCTTGTATTGTAACTCGTCTTATTGAGAGGGTGTTTAGTCTTACATACTAGTACTATTCCATATGTACTAACGTCCCTTTTGCCGGGGGCGCTGCAACTTCAATGGATGCAGGTGGTTGCACAGCAGGCGGCATTGATCAGTGATAGCGGTACACCCTCTTCCCAGCTAATTTGTTGAGCTCCTCTTCATTTTGGGGTCATGTATCTTTTGCTTCTCATGTATTGCGTTTTGAGGTATAGTCGGGGCCTTGTTGCCGGCACTATCATAGTACACTTTTGTATATGTTAGAGCTCCGTAGACATAGTGTGGGTTGTACCTTGGTTATGGGAAAGTCAAACTAAAGATGTTGTAATTGTACCACATGTTCCACTTCAAAATATGAAAGTGTATGTAATATTTTAGAAAACTTATAAATTACGTGACTAATGGTAATGAATTGATGTTGTCCATATGATCTTCTCATTGTTTACTTAATGAAATATATCTTCTTGTTATTCATGGGAAAGTTCGGGTAGAAGGCATTGTACAAGCTTGCTTGACTGGGATATCTCAGTCGAGCCCCGCGCTCTCCGAGGTCAGGGCGTGACAGTAAATCTATAGAAAATCATGGAAATAAGTCAAAAATAAATTAAAATTACTAACCGTAGAAGTTGGGGAAGAAAACCTCTTACAAAATTCCCTGTACTCGAAGTCTAGATCTCAAAACCAGAAGGAAATGAGCTAAACTCGAAACTCTTACCCTTTCTTTCAGATACGTATCGCAAATGCAGAAAATGTATCGCAGAAGAGACATCGCCGAAGCAACAAAACAATCTGCAAATGAGGACAAGCATCAGTGTAAATGTCACAGAAGCGACAAGGCTCGCGTAGATACAACCATCGCATATGTGGCCAACTCATTGCAGATGCAACCCCCATTAGTCGGAGTCCTTGCAGATATGAGCCAACCTCCGTAGGTGTGGTTTTTCATCTACTCTCAAAGATCCACAGAAGTGGAAATGCCTCAACCCCCCGTCTGGCAGATATAAGCCAAAACTTGCAGTTCGACCTCGCACTTGTGCACTTGTTATCGCAGATGCGATCACTGCAGCACCAATAACAACAAAATACAACAAAAATGCACGAAACCAATATGAAACTCACATGAGCCTCCCATGCCCCAGTCCAAACATCCCAAACAAATCTATAAACCTTACACAAAATAATATTGAAAGTCAAGAATCAATCAACAAAACTTGCATCAACCCGATAGGTCATTTTGAGTTTTAGCTTACTATCTCATGATTTAAGACTTTGAATAAATTTTTTTGATGTTTTATGACTTGTGTACATGGTTCTTTTTGTTTTTTGGAAAGTTTAGAAGTGTTTTGATGAAAAATCTTGATTCTGGGATGTTCGTATACTGATTATGGACTTGTCAACATTCTTGGTAAACGACCTCGAATCGGTATTTTGACGATTCTGGTAGGTTCGTATGCTGCTTTTGGACTTGTACATATGTTTTGTTGGGGTGCCGGGTGATTCAGGGATGTTTCAGTGCTTATTATGAAAGTAAAACATTTGACGGTATGAACGTGTGAATTCTTTAGTTTTGTTTCTTGATTGTAGATGTAAGTTTGGTGTTTTGAGCTTGCGAGCGAGTTCATAGGAGATTATTATTCTTGTTGGATGTTTGGATTGGGGATCGAGGGGCTCAGGTGAGTTTCGAATTGGTTTCAGGCTATTTTGGAAAGACTTGATGTGGTTGGTTTTGTAATCATGGTATTTGCGATGGACAGCTCACAAATGCGAGCGCAAATGCAATGCTCGCATTCGCAAGTGCTAGCTCGTATTTGCAACACATAGGGATTAAGGGCTAGCATTTCAATTGCAAAGCTTAGGTCGCAATTGCGATGAACCTGTCGCAATTGCAACTTTTGAGTCTAGGGACACCTTCGTATTTGCGAGCAATGGTTCGCATTTGCGAGTTGTGCAATTGCAAACCAAAGTTCACAATTCTGATTCTGGAGCTGGGATAAAGATAAGGTATTTCGGGAGTTGCTCATTTTATTCTATTTTTGAGGCCTAGACTATACAAAGAGGTTATTTTGGAGGGAATTTTCTTCCAAACTTCAAGGGTTAGTGACTTTAACTTTTAGTTTTTGATTAATTTCCATAATTCTTCATAGATTTTCATCCCTAAATCTAAGATTTCAGGGAGTAAATATAGCATTTTTGGGTAGAAAAATAGGAGTTTCTATTTTAGAAATTTAGACATCGATTTAAGGTCAAATCTCAAAACACATCACATATTTGGACTCGAGGATAAATGGGAAATCTAGATTTTGAATTTCGATCAAGCAGGTATGAGTTGACTTTTTGTTGACTTTTAAAATATGTTAAAAATCAAATCTTTTTGATTCTAGGGTAGTTTCTAAAGCTTATTTTGACTTATTTGAACATTATGTGACTAGATTCGAGTTTTCTGTCCTTAAGGGAAAGTTGTGTTGGATTGTTGATTTATTCTTGAAAGAGGTAAGTATTGTGGTTAACCTTTACTTGAGGAAATTAGGATGTAATAGGGTATATTTTCTACATGTTCTATGTGTTTGGGGGCGGCATATATGCAAGTTCATGAGTGTATATACGTTGACATGTGAAAGTATGAGAGAAGAACTAGTTTATTTCATGCCTTTACTTATTTCATGCGTTTACTTGTTATATGCCTTTACTTGTTACATGATTTTACTTGTCACATGCCTTTACTTTCTATATTATTTTACTTGTTTTATGCCTTTATTTCATACATGCCTTTACTTGTCACATGCCTTTACTTTTTACATGCCTTTACTTGTTTTACGCCTTTTTCTTCTATGCTATATCGGATTGTGTGACTATTCGATTGTTTACGTGCTTATGACTTATTGGGGTCCTTGTTGATATTAGACTAGCTTTTGTATATCGGATTGCATATCTTACTTTATTCGAGTTCATTATTCCTTGTTGAATTATGCGTATTCGTTCTCTATGTCTTATGTTGTTAATTTTGCCATACTTAGTTGCATGTACGGTGTTTTTATATGAATTGGTATATTGGATCAGTTTACACACCGCAATAGTATTGATTATTGATAATATTGAGATTCGGATCAGGTTGCATGCTGCAACAGTATTGATTATTGATGGTATTGTGATTGGATCGGTTTGCATGCTGCAGTGGTATTGTGATTAGATTAGGTTGCATTACATAATAGATATGATGTCTTATGTTTATTTCTAGGTTGTTGTTCTCCGCTGTAGTGTTTAGGTGATACGTTTATGCCATGATGTTGTTCCCGGGAACCTTGTTATTTATTCACTTATTTAATCTTATGCTATTATTCATATTTCTCTATTTTGCTATTGTTTTCTGCTTATTACTTGCACATATTTATAAGTAAGTGTCTTGTCATAACCTCGTCACTACCTCGTCGAGGTTAGGCTCGATACTTACTGAGTTTATGGGGTGGATAATATTCTTATTACACTTCTACACTTCTTATGCACATATGTACATTGGTCTAGCAGTGCTCCCTATGATTATTAACTTGAACTTATTAGGAGACTTGAGGTAGTGTTGCGTGCCGCTCGTAGACACTAGAGTCCCCTTTTTACCTTTTATTACTATTCATCATACCAGACAATAATATACTTCGTTTCAGATTATGCATTTAGCACTCCTTACGAGCTCATCTACCATGTGACGCCAGACATGGGAATGTTTATGTCAGTTGCGGTGGTTTAAGACATATTTTATTATTTTGTAGTTTTATTACTTTTATCTATATATTATACTGTTAGATGTTTAATTTTGCTTCTATTATTTATGTTAAGTGTTGGCTTGCCGAGTAAGCAGTGTTAGGCACCATCACGACCCCTTGATTGGGATTCTGGGTTGAGACAAGTTGGTATCAGAGCACTAGGTTTTATAGGTCTCACGAGTCATGAGCAAGCTTGGTAGAGTCTTAAGGATCGGTACAGAGACGTCTATACTTATCTTTGTCATCCTATAAGGCTTTATGAAACTTAACTTTCTTTCTTTCTCTATCGTGCGACTTTATTCTACCCTAAGTTTGAATCTTTACCCTCTTATTTTCTCACATATGGTTAGGATACACACTTCAGCCCCAATTGATCAGGAGCTGGAGCCCAAGTTAGTAGCCACTCCCAGGGATAGAGGCTGGGGCAGGGGCAGATCTAGAGCCCAGCCTAGGGCACATGCAACAACACTTACTATTATTCACGCTCGTGCTAGAGCAGTACTAATCGAGCCTCACATAGATGCAGATAATGAGAAAATCCCAGTTAAGAATGAGCAAGTAGGTTTAGCTAGGTGCAGAGGGGTCTACCCTAGTGCTTCAGGATGCCTTGGTCCGCATGGTTGGTCTTATGGAGCACATGGTGTAGTCCGGTGTGCTTTCAATGGAACCAACCACTTCTAAAGGCGGGGGAGAAGCTTAGACTCCCGCTACTCATAACCAGAGCAGATGGTTCAGAGTTATCAAACCCCAAGAGTGTTACTATTTTGGGTAGTTCAACCTATTATCATAGCACAATCGAAGGATAGGCCCGCGATGTTAGTTGATTACCTGAAGAGGATTGACAAGTTATAGAAGTAGTTCCCTCCTCACATCAGTAGTGCACCTTTAGAAAATGCCCAGCAATTCTTGGATCGACGCCATGAGATTCTGTGCAATTTGGGACTAGTCGAGTTTAATGGATTTGATTTCACTGTCTTTCAGATGCATAGTTCAACTAAGAGATGATAGTAGACTTATGAGATGGGCAGACCAGCAGGGTCACCTGTTCTTACATGCGCTCAATTTTCACAACTTTTCTGGGAGAATTTCATTTTGCTCACTTAGCGGGACAAGTTGCGCAGCCGGTTTGAGCGTCTTCAGGAGGGTGGTATGATACTCACTCAATATGAGATGAGATTTGCTAATTAGTCTCTCCATCTGGCTATCCTGATCCCTACTGAGAGGGAGAAGGTACAGAGGTTCATCGAGGGGCTTACCTATGGGATCCAACTTTAGATGTCTAAAGAGATCGAGACTGATACATCATTCACTTAGGCCCTACTCAAGTTATGAGTAGCAAGAGTCTAAACTTCTCCCCCGGCTTGGGAAGTGGTCCATAGGAAGCACATCAGACTCTTTTTGGATGCGCAGACCAGCAGGGTCACCTGTTTTTACTTGCGCTCAATTTTCACAACCTTTCTTGGAGAATTTCATTTTGCTCACTTAGCGGGACAAGTTGCGCAACCAGTTTGATCGTCTTCAGGAGGGTTGTATGATAGTCACTCAATATGAGATAAGTTTTGCTGATTAATCTCGCCATGTGGCTATCCTGATCCCTACTGAGAGGGAGAAGGTACAGAGGTTTATCGAGGGGCTTACCTATGGTATCCGACTTTAGATGTCTAAAGAGGTCGAGACTGATACTTCATTCACTTAGGTAGTGGAGATTGTTAGGAGTATTGCATGCATTCATGGCCAGGGGAGAGAGGCAACGAGTGACAAAAAGCCACGTCATTTTGGTGGTTTTAGTGGTGCCTCATCTAGATGCAGGGGTCCGTTTAGTAGAGGCCAGGCTATCAGCCTAGTTCAGTCGGCTCTCCAAGTCTCTCATGGTACTTCAAGAAGCCATGGTACTTATGGTTGTCGCCTAGGGCAGTCATCATATAGTGCCTTGTTTTTCTATCATGCTTCTTTTGTCATTTGGAACTTGTCTACAAAGTTTGGTTGCATTCTGAGTTGGTTAGGTATAAATTAGATGTTTGGTTATGAATTATTAAATTTCTTGAACATGATGGTATGCAACATGAGTTTTGATGCTTGATTCATTGTTGTGGATGTTATTCTGATGATTTGATCTTACAAACGAGTTCATGTGAGGTTTATATACTTGGTTAGATGTTTGGATTGGGGCCCGAAGGGCTCAGATGAGTTTCAAATTGATTTTTGTCGTTGGGAATTTTCATGTAAATACCTAGCTGGTCGATTTGCATATTTGAGCCCCATTCCCCTATTTGATGCTTTCCGTAGGTTTGTAGTTTTATGACTTACTGGGGTGGTTGGTTTTGACTTCGGAAAGTTTTGAGGATGAACTGAGACATTTAGTCTCAATTTGGAAGCTTATGTTGTAATATTTGACCTAGTTTTGAATTTTTTTTATGTGACCTCAGATTGGTTTTTTATGGTTCCAATAGGTTTGTATGGTGATTTTGTACTTAGGCGTGTGTTCGGAATTAAAGTTGGAGGTTTCTAGAATGTTTTGGCTCTATTTGCCGAAAGTTGGCAATTGGTAAGATTGGAGAGTTCATAGCGGGGGCTGACTTTGATGATATCAAAGTAGGATTGTTATTTTAGAACCTTGTATAGGGTCGTTATATCATTTGAGACTTGTGTGAAAAGTTTGGTTGGAATTTGGATTGATTAGGCTTGAATCTAACGCTTGGTTGCAAGTTGGATGTTATTGAATTTAAGAGTGATTGTGATCGATGATTCTTGGTTTTTATGTTATTCATGATGTTTTCAGCACTTGGAAAAGTTTGGAGAAGTTATTGGGACTTGTTGGCATGATTCAACGGGGCCTCGAGGGCTCGGGTGTGATTTGGGGTTGTTTCAGACCATTTTCCCTTGTTTTTTGGACTGCTCGTTTTCTAGTGCAGGGTGCTTCTTCGGGATCGCGTATGGTAGCTCGCGATTGAGAGATTAGGAGAGGCTTGCAGGCAGATTCTACTCTGTATTCCCATGAGTAGGGGCACCTTCACAGAGGGTTGAGGTCCAGTGCTACACGTTTGTGGGCGGGGGTCGCGATCGCGAAACCTTGTGGTCAAGCAGGTGGGTTGCCTTCGCATTTGCAGTGAGTGTCCTCCGCTCACGTAAGCTTAGCAAGGTAGTGCACCGCGTTAACGACTGGCTGTCCGCATTCGCTGAGTGGGAGCAACAACTGGGCATATTTTGGCTTTTGCGATTGCGAAGGTGGTTCCGGTATCGCGATGTGTTTACCTGGGCAGAACATTTAAATTGAGATTTTGAGACTTTTACCCCCTTTATCCTATTTTCAGCCTTAGACTTTGAGAATGGGAGATTTGAAAGAGAAAATTCACTACATCATTGGAGGTAAGCAATTTGGATTTATACTTGGATTGTGACTTTATATCACGTTTATCCATGGGTTTCTACACATAAAAGCTTGGAAAGTGCAATTTGGGGGGTTTTGGCAAAACCTTTGGAAAGTGACTTTATTTGGACTCGTATTTGAATGGGTATTCAGGATTTGTGAGTTATATAGGGTTTCAGGAAGCGAACCCGGGTTGACTTTTTGGTTGACTTTGTGTATTTGGTGAACGATTCAAACTTTATCGTTTGAGATCAATTTGTATGGCTTTTATTGATGTTATTAGGTTGTATTTGACTAGATTCGAGCCGTTTGGAGTTGGATTGTTGACTATTTGGCATTATGGTAAATATTAGCTTACCGGATGAAGGTAAGTCTCTTGGCTAACTTTGTTAAGAGTGAAACCCCTAGGATTTGACTTGATTGTTATATGTTTAGGGTATTAGGGGTGCTGTATATATGTGGTGGCGAGCGTATATGCACTTACCATGTTTATATGAAGGCCGGGGTCAAATTTATATATTTTATGCCTTGTTTTGACTATGTGCTCATTTGCTTCTTGATTTGTTTGGCTTATATGACTACCTTTGCTCTCGTGTTCATGTTAGAGATCCAACCTTGGTTTATGATTGTTTGTGAAGGCATAAGAACTTATTCTTGATATGTTGAATTGGTTACATCATTCGTAGTCATATAGAAATTCCATGAGCACATATCTGTATAATATTTATTAAGTCCTTGAGCATCCTTTATCTATAATCCTTGAACACATGCGTACATGTTTTTATATGGATACATGATTCGGAATGAGGATTTTGGCATGAAAGGTAAGGCGTTCAGATGAACTACAGTTATGTCTCACAGGACATGATGATCTGATATTTGATTATGAGTGAATTATTAAGCTCCTCTTTGCGCTTGGATTTGGATCTGTCTCTCCGGAGTCAGGTGATTACGCATGTTACTTTGGGCCTTGTGAGCATGGTCAATACATGGATTTAATATTAGGTTTTTGTGATTCGTAGATTGCATGTCGTGATACATGGGTCTTGTACCAGTTTGACCATGCATAGATATATGTGTCTCACTTAGATGCATGCATTTAGATGCTAATTGTTACTTGACATCCTTATATGGTAGTTTGGAGCCATGACTCTATTGTTTGAGAATTCTATCTATAAATACTATATTTGAGCAGTGTTACGATTATTTCTTATACTGAAAAAAGCATGCTTTATACTCTTCGACTGTTGATATCCTTGATTCCTGTTAGTTATGACAATATCTACTATTTTAGTTCTAAGTTCCGTTATTTATATCTGTACATGTAAGTATTCTGATGCATCTACCCTCACTGCTACTTCTTCTAGGTTAGACTTGATACTTACTGGGTAACAATTGTGGTGTATTCATACTACGCTTTTGTACAAATTTTGTGGAGATCCTCACGTTCGAGCTAGTGGATTTTCCCCTTGAGCTTAAGCGGTATCAAAGAGACTCAGGGTGAGATGCACTTCATGGATTCATTTCACAGTGCCCGAGTCCCTGTTCCATTATCGCTTACCATCTATTTGCAATTTAGACAACTTTGTTATTATACAAACTTATTCTTTTTTTGTAGTTGCTCGTGTACTTGTGCCACCTAGTCTTGGGGGTTCTATTGCTTAGGCCATGTTTAGAATGTGTTATGGCTATATCAGATATTATTACAGGTTTGGACTGTTTCTATCTTTATTTATAATATGTCACTGTAAATTAAAGGAAATAGACTTTATTTTGTGGATTGCGAGTTGGCTTGCTTTACAAGTACCACTAGGTGCCTTTACGATCTTAATATGGAAATTTGGATAGTGACAAGTTGGTCATAGCTCTGGGTGTTGTAGGTCTCACGATTCATTAGCAGGTCTAGTAGAGTCTTGTGGATCGGTACAGAGATGTCTGTACTTATCTCCGAGAGACTACATGATTTTAGCAAATTTCCCTTTCTTTCATTGTTTATTGTTTAGCTTTATTGATCCGAAGTTTGAGTCATTGTCTTTTTATTATCTGGCAGATGGTGAGAACACGTTCATCGGGAGTAGTTGGGTAAGCTCCATCACCCCAGGCTAGGACCACGAGAGGCCGAGGCAAAGGCATGGTTGGTGCATGCAACGCAGTCAAGCAGCTGTTGTGGAGCAACTAGAAGCTCCGGTTGAGATGCAGGTTTTTTATCAGGGTGAGCCAGTTAAACCAACTCAAGTTAGAGAGGGGTTTATTGCTACCCAATACTTCAGGATGGTCTTGGTCATTTGGTTTGTCTTGTAGAGGGTTTGACACATACCAGAGTACTTCCTGTGGCATCAACTACTTCTCAGGTAGGGCGGGAGGGGGGGGTACAAAGTCCCGTTACTCACACTTCTGAGTAAGTTTCTGCTGTTTATCAGACACCAGGAGTATTACCGATTAGGGGAAATCCTCCCGTGGTTGCTTCTAGGCTAGTAATGGAGGTCACTATGTAAGATGAGGAGTAGAAGAGGTTTGATCGGTTCAGGAAGATGGGTCCTCCATATTTTGATGATGATCCTTTGGTAGATGCACATGTTTTCTTAGATGGTTGTCAGGAGATTCTGCGAAATCTTGGTTTAGTAGAGTTGAATAGGGTCAATTTCACTCATTTTCAGCTTAAGGGGCCAGCTAAGAGGTGGTGGCGTTCATATGAGCGTAGCAGGATAGCAGGGAAACATCCACTCACATAGAGTCAGTTTTCACATCTCTTATTAGAGAGGTTCATTCCCCTAACAAAAAAGGAGGAGATGCATGGCCATTTTGAGATACTTCAGCTGGGTCATTTGTCTGTTACCGAGTATTAGATGGTATTCATTGAGCTACCCTGCCATGCAGCTTTTCTGGTCCCTACCGAGGCTGGGTAGGTGAGGAGGTTCATTGAGGGTTGAATATTGGTATATAGATTGCTATGGATAGCGTGTAGGATTGAGCGCATTCAGGGTCAGAGCAGAAGCACATGGTGATGAGGGCAAGAGGCCCCAACATTCCAGTGGATTCAGCTATACCTCGTCTAGAGGTAGGGATTATTCTGGGAGAGGCCATCCTAGCAGGCCAGTTCCTTCAGCTTACCAGCCTACTTGTGGTGCTCTAGTTCAGTCTTTCTTCAGTGCATAACCAACACACATTTTCTACCGTACTCCTTCAATCCAGGGTTCTTCAAGTGGTTACTTGGGTTATCGGAGGTAGGCTTAGATTCATCAGTCATTCTCAGCTCGAGATTGTTTTGAGTATGCAGAGGTAGGGCATATCGAGAGGGATTGCCCCAAGCATGGTAGAGGCGTAGCACAACAGGGTTCTCAAGTAGTAACTCCAGTTCTAGTTGTTACACCTCTGGCCCCACCAACTAGAGGTAGAGCTCAGGTAGTTAGGAGGCTTTCTAGAGGTGGAGGTCAGTCGGGCAGAGGTCAGGCTTATTGTTTTGCATTCCAGCTGGACACAAGGCGAAGGCTTCTGAGGCAGTCATTACAAGTACTATTTCGGTTTGTCACAGAGATACATCAAATCTATTTAATCTCGGTTCAACATATTCCTATGTGTCATCGTACATTGCATCTCCTTTGGATTTACCCCGCAGTTCTCTTGATATCTATGTTCATGTATCTATACCTGTTGGTGACTCTATTGTGATGGATCGTGTGTGTCGGTCTTGTTTGGTTACTATTGGGAGTTACGAGACTAGTGTTGATCTCCTATTCCTTAGTATGGTGGACTTTGATATGATTTTGGGTATGGATTGATTATCTCCATATCATACTATTCTTGATTGTCACACTAAGATCGTGACATTGGCTTTGCCGAGGTTGCTGAGGTTGGAATGGATAGGTTCTCTTGGGCATACTTTTAGTAGAGTGGTTTTATTTCTGAAGACTCAATGGATGGTTGAAAAGGGGTGTTTGGCATACTTAGCCTTTGTTAGAGATGTTAGTGTTGATACTCCTATTGTTAAGTCAGTTCAAATAGCGAGGGAGTTTTCAAATGTTTTCCCTCTTGACCTACTGGCCATGTCACTCGATAGGGATATTGATTTTGGTATTGATTTGATACTTGGTACTCAACGCACATCTATACCGATGTATCGCATGGCTCCAACATAGTTGAAGGAATTGAAAGAAAAATTGCAAGAGTTGCTAGATAAATGGTTCATCAGGTCTAGTGTATCATTGTGGAGTGTGCCAGTGTTGGTTGTAAAGAAGAAGGATGGTTCCATTAGGATGTGTATTAACTACAAGAAGTTGAACAAGGTTACCATCAAGAACAAATATCTGTTTCCTCGTATTGATGATTTATTTGGCCATCCTCAGGCTTCTTGGGTGTACTCCAAGATTGACTTGAGATTGGGGTTTCACCAATTGAAGATCAGGGCTTCAGACATTCCTAAGATGACTTTCAGGATTCATTATAGGCATTATGAGATTTTGGTGATGTCTTTTGGTTTGACTAAAGCCCCAGTAGCTTTTAGGTATTTGATGAACAATGTATTTTGTCCTTATTTGGATTCTTTTGTAATTGTGTTCATTGATGATATCTTGGTATATTCTCGTAGTGTTTAGGAGCGCGAACATCATTTGAGGACTGTGCTTCAAATTTTGCGGGAGAAGAGACCGTATGCTATGTTCTCTAAGTGTTAGTTTTTGTTAGACTCGATGGCATTCTTGGGCCACATGATGTCTAGTTATAGAATAAAGGTAGATCTAAAGAAGATTGAAATAGTTCAGAGTTGGCCTAGACCTTCTACCGCGATATAAATCAGAATTTTCTTAGCTTGCTGGGTATTATCGTTGCTTTGTGGAGGGATATTTATCTATTACAACCTCATTGACTCAGTTTAATCAGAAGGGTGATCCTTTCAGATGGTCTAACAACTGTGAGGAAAGCTTTTAGAAGCTCAAGACTGCTTTGACTAAGGCTCTAGTTTTGGGTTTGTCTTGAGGATCGGGGTTGTACACATTTTATTGTGATGCTTCGTATGTTGGTCTTGGATGTGTGTTGATGTAGGACGACAGGGTGATTTCCTAGGCATTACGCCAGCTGAAGCCCGATGAGAAGAACTACCTGGTGCATGATTTGGAGTTTGCATCTATTGTACACGTGCTCTAGATTTGAAGGCATTACTTATATGGTGTGTCTTGTGAGGTGTATACGCATCATCAGAGTCTCCAACATCTGTTTAAATAGAAAGATTTGAATTTGAGGTAGCACATATGGTTGGAGCTGTTGAAGGATATGATATGACTATTCTTTATCATCCGAAGAAGGCTAATATGGTTGCAGACGCTTGATTAGAAAGGCGGAGAGCGTGGGGAGTTTGGCTTTCATTTCAGATATAGAGAGATTGTTAGTTATGGATGTTCAGGGTTTGGCCAACAGATTCATGAGACTGGATATTTCAGAGCCTAGCAAGGTTCTTACTTGTGTTGTATCATAGTCGTCCATGTGTTGTGCAGCGAGGTGGTGCCAAGGATGTCTATTGGTGATGATGGTGTATTGAAGCGTCAGTGTTAAGATCTACTTTCTTAATGTGGATGGTTTGAGGGAGTTGATTCTTGAGAAGGTTACAGTTCGCGATATTCTATTCACCCAGGTGTTACGAAGATGTATTGTGATTTGAAGCAGCATTATTGGTGGCAGAGGATGAAGAAGGAAATTTTTGGGTATGTTGCATGATGTCTGAATTGCTAGCAAGTCAAGTATGATCATCAAATACTGGGTGACTTGCTCCAAAGGTTAGTGATAAGTTGGTATGTTACCAACTTATCTCTTCGATACTTAGACTGTTTGTATGATTTTGTTGATAAACTAGGGCATTAGTTGAGGTTTATTGGCATATTTCAACTATCATGTGATTTAGAGAAGATGTGAAAGAAAACAAGTCAAAATGTGATAGAAAAATTGACTACTGCCACTTAATGCTCTTCGCGATCGCGGAGAGTATTTATACGATCACGGTAGTCCAGCAGAATAGCCATGACGAACGTGGTGGAAGTGCTTCAAATGCAAAAAGGGAAAGCTGGTCAGGCACTGTTCAAGTGCTCTACGCAATCGCAAGATGGAATGATGCAGATGTGGCCTTCTGGAAGATGTCTATCGTGAACGCATGGACTATTGCGCGAAGCGATGTAGAAAATCCTGGTCAACGGCTGGTCAATATTCCTACGCGAATGTGTAGTTGAGTACGTGACTGAGATTCTTTTCTATGGTGTTCTACGCAAATGCTTGGTTGAGTACGCGACGGAGATTCTTTGATATGTTGTTCATCACGATCGCATGGTCTCTTTCAGGATTGCAATTCACATAACTGAGTAGAAAATTTGGACAGTTCTGGCATTTCACATTATTGGCTCCCAAACCATTTAATACTGGGCCCAGCTCATTTGGAAGGGATCTGTGGTAGTTCTTTGGTTTGCTTGACTAAGAAATACATGCTTTGAAGCTAGGGTTCTTACACCACACTTGGGTGTTGACAATTTAAAAACTTTTGATGAGATGTTTCTGCCCTTTTTACTCATTTTTTCAATTCTTTGCTTTGTTTTGAATATCTAAGTGTGAAGTATTTATTCGAATACTTGAAACTTGTTCATTGTGAAAGTTTGGATTAAATCTATTGTTATGCTTATGTATTGATTGATTTTTATTAATATTGAAGTGAGTTAATTGTTTCTATAAATATTCTTGTTCCTTAATGATTCAAGAGGGATTAGCTAACCCTGGACTTGCCATTAATTTGGAATTAATCTTAAAAAGGTAATTTGGGATTGCGAAAGATTAATTAACAAGAATTTGAGGCGTTAACTCTCATTTTATAAATTCTACCTAGGGATATGATTGAACTACTTGTAGCCATATTCAGGTGCACTTAATCCTCTTAATTGTTTTAGGGATAATTCAATTAGGAACTCTTATTAGTCATCGGAAGAACCTAATATATAATTATTATCCAAGGCTAATTAACATGAACTCGCTCATATTTGTAAAATCGTGAAATATATTGGATCGTTATTTCAGTATAACGCCCGGTGTATTCATGCTTGTAGCCATTGATCATTTTAGTTGCTTTCTATGTTAGTTTACACTTTTGCAATTAGATATAATATTTTCTTAAAATCCTTATTAGTGTTTTGCTTAGCATAATAAGTGATAATTTTCTTACTTTCCTAATCGCCTACATATTATTCTCTGTGGGATTCGACCCCGACTCATAGTTGAGTAAATTATATTGCATGCGAACGTGTTCACTTACTCTTTGAGAAGTGAATTTTGACGTCATCAAAATTGGCGCCGTTACAGGGGAACAATTTAGCACATTTTGGCTGTTTGGGAAGTAAGCGTACTTTCTTTGGTCCAAACTAATGATTATTTTTGTAGTTTCTTTCTTATCTTTATTTATTTTCTTGTTTGTTTTCTTGTTTCTTTTCTTAGTTTTTGAAAATGGCAACACATAATAAAAATTGATCGGATGGTAGTTGTTCATACTTTGATGACTCTTGTCCTTATTGTGGAGGACCACATTCATGGCAAAATTGTTCAAATTCTCCCGAGAGAGGATTGTGCGCACAATATCAAACCCATGAGTAGAGTATATGTGATAGGTGTAGTGGTCAAAATGGCCATTGGACTAATTGTACTTATTTGTCCCTTCCTTTCCCGAACCCCACTGTGACAATTCTACTTTTGGTGGTGACAATTATAGTTATATGGAAGTGGATGAAATTGAACATGATCAAAATGGAGAGTTCAAGTTCATGATGGGATGCCTACTTGAAGGAAGAAACAAAGAGCAAAAAGCCTTAGAGGATCTTTTGGAAACTAGTATCCAAAATGATTTGGTGCTTGAAAGGTTGAACTCATAAATGAGATAAATGGTTGAAGTTTTAGAGGTCCAAAAAGCCACGGAAGTGGATGATAGCCAAGAACCTCCCTTAGAGGTAAAAACTAGAAATCCTTCTTTGGAACTTGATCAAAACCAAGAAAAACTCTCAAGTGCTAAAAATGAGAGGATAATGCTCATGTTGGAGGCCATTATTGAAAAAAAATGAGAAGCAAAACATGACACTCGAGGACTTGAAACAAGTGATAACTCGAAATGATGGGACTATACACACCTTGGAAGATCAAATGAAAGCTTTGGTTGAGGCTCATAATGCCCACCAACTTGAGAGTGTGGAAAAAGGTCAAGAAAAGTTCAACTTCGAGGGTGAAAGTAAGATTCATTTTGAGGAATCAAAAAATGACATTGGCCAACCAACTCCATGCTTGTTGGTGATGCCGAAAAAAAAATAGAATTATATTCGACCGGCATAATTGAAATCATGTTTGAAAGTGACTCTAGTTCGGGGGAAAATGAGTATGTCAAATTCCGTAAAATATTTCAAGCTGGGAAGTTGTTATCTCATTTTAAGCATTTATCAACTCTGAAATTTTATGGTGATATGGGAATTGAGCCATGTGAGTCCATGTGGGGTGCAAAGAAGCGACATGAGCCATACATCTTGCAATTTGAAAGTTCAAGACAACAAAATGATATGCCTCACATGAAAGCCAAGAAATACAAAATAAAGCAAATAGCGTTCAACTTTTTCATCTATTTACCACCCTGTCGCTCGCAGTCACAAACATGAGTCCAAGTTAGGCTCCTAATTCATACGTTCAATTGACGAAAAAAGTAGTAAAGTCGACTCGTGTCGTGTCACGACGTTAAATGCGGCGCTTGGTAGGAGGCAACCCATCCTTTCCAAAATTTTAAGTTATTTTTCTAATTTATTTTGGAATAACTTAGTATATTATTTTTGTCTAATCTGTAAAGTTTGACATTGTTTGGAGTTGATTTGAGCTTGTCGTGTGGTCCAGACAGCCCCAAACCAGTAACTGCTAAACATTTTAGAAAAGTACAGACATACGCGTTCGTGAAGAATGAAATGCGATCATGAAGAGAAAATATTTTCCTACAGCTTCGCGATCGCGTAAGGCCAGATACTTTCACGCACTAATGGGAAAATTTTACTTTTCGCAAATGCTTATATATTCTTGCGATTGCGGCCCAGGTAAGTTCTGAAACATAAAACTCCGGAAATCTGAAGGGAGCACACTTCTGCCTAAAAGATAGTAACGACTCTTCCTACTCTCCTAACCCCTGGAAATCATCTCCAACTCTCATTCTTCAATTCCAGTGCTATCTTCACTATCACGACCCAAACTGATGGGCTGCGACGGGCACACGGTACCTTACTCAACCGAGTACTAACATAGCATATCATTCTTATCGTACTTTCATTGGAAAATGGGCCAAACGGGCCATCATGGGCTAACCAGAATGAACATTGGGGAGTACTCTATATAGGACAACCCAACCTGATATAAAAACTTACACATGTGACATACGGGCCTATAAGGCCAACATGATCATTTGTAAACTCAAACCATAGGCCGACAAGGTCATACAATCTTTCATATACCTGACATCTGTCTACAAGCCTCTAAGAGTACATAAATATCATAAAGGTCGGGACTGAGCCCAGCCATACCAATCAATACATGTCCTAATTATAGTGACCAAATAAGCAACTCCGGAACAAATGGAGCGCACCAACATCTTTCGCTGAGCTGATAGCTTACTTGAAGGACTCACGACCTGTCTATCGTGACCTATGGGCATGAAACGCAGCATCCCCAAGCAAAAGGGATGTTAGTATAAATAATGTACTGAGTTTGTAATGAATGGAAATCAATAAATAATAGACACGAGAGAAGCATGAAGTAAAAGACTCGACATATACGTCTGCATAACTCTGTGAATCATTTCACTTTTTTTAATATCATGCATATGGGTATAAATGTAATACCACGCATATGTATATGCGTTCATAACATCATCAAGCCTCTGGGGATCCCATCATATCATTTCGGCCACTGTGGGCAAATCATCAACGTATAACAGCTGATCAGGTGGTGGTGCGTATATAATGCCGTAACCTTTTCCCATATCCCATATACATATATATACATATATACGTGTATATAATGCCATATGGTCATGGGTCAATGGACATGTATAAATGTATGAAATGCATAACAAATACGTTAATAAGAGTTTCTCGGAATGTCATAAAAATAATATGCCTGTCGGATAACTTTTATCGAGTACGTATTTTTCCGAGACCCATGAATAGAAGATACAATAATAATTCAAGAGAGGAATCAAGAATATAGACACCCCTAATATTTCTATGAATAGAGTCATTTATGGAAGTTGTGCATTTGCTCATTTTGTTCGTGTCATATAGATCATGCCAAAAGAAAGAAGGGATAGCCTTAACATACCTGGAGTAGGAAAATATCCGTGTGATATTTTTGAGAAAGATTGCACCGTACTTCCCTTATTTTATTTCTAAATCTCACGTTGTTGTTCTGATCATTGAAAATCACGCATACAATCTCTCTGCAGCGTGATGCTTCATCTTCTAATCTTAAAAGGGGGGTAAGAAAACATTATCTTGCATTGTTAACCTGTACAAGGCTAAATAAAATGTTAATCCTTGTCATGCTCTTATAGTATACCACCTTTCCACATCTTGTATGAGTCACATAGTGGCTTTTCTTAACAAATTCACGGGCTGCCACGTTAAAGGTAAGATCCCTCAAACTTATCCAACTTTTGTCACATAATGTAATGATTTAAGGAGTCATTCATGGGATTTAAGGGGTGTTGCCACGTGAGTGCCCCCTTACTTATCCAATTATCCACCCCTTTTCTTAATCAATCCATTAATTCCCCCGCTAGTCCAATAATTAACCAATTACCCACATAATTAAGAATTATCTCAAATTACATAAAATACTACTCACTTTTAATAAACTTTATAAACCTTACTATCATAGCCATATGGTACCTTGTATGGTACTAGTCCATAAATATTGGGTATTATCGCTCGGCCCGTATTTTTTCCCAAATCGACAACCTTTAACGAAACTCAGTTTCTTCTATTTGCTTACCTTCTCTCCTTCACGAATTTACTCATCATGTATTTGAAATAGTATAATGCTTATGATCTCAATAAAATCTCATCCCCGAACTTACGTAGATTAACTTACGATGAAATTTTAACACACGAAAATGCGGGATGTAGTATCTCATTTCCAAGCTTCCATCAATTTACTTATGGAGTACTTTCACGTACGAAAACATGGGGTATAACATCATTCCTCTCTTTGGAACATTCGTCCTTGAATGTTGACTGATGCACTTATCATTCTCATAACCCGTAGCTTTTGCGAATACTTTAATACTCTTCTTGCCATTTAGGTAACTATTCTGCGAATAAATCCAAAGGCCAGGGCATTCCCCCCTTTAGGCCTCTTTCTCGCACCACGATCTGTGGTCGGAATTCTTCCAATCTCATAACTCTTGCTATCTTCTGTCATGCAGCCTGTACGACATTTTCCTTCTATGTGCGCCTATGCGACTCTTTTCTCCTCTTTCCTCTGGCTTTTAGCCAATCTCTAGGCCTCACTTTTTAAACATATACAAATCTTAATAAGATGTCCCTCTGGGCATCTATATTGAAGTTCTTCGCTCGGTACTTTATCGAACTTATGAATATTGTTATATCTTAGTTCATAGACCTGGTTATTCACCCGTATGACTTTACTGCATCTAAGTAGGTCATACTATACCATAACTCTTACCTTATTTTATCGTTACTGAGGCCTGCTACTGAACTCCAGGTTACTTTCATTAGTTATCCCATATGTATAAATCTAAATTCTTTAATGCTTCCTCATTGCTTGTTCATCTTAAGAATGACGGCCTATTCTCATCTCAAACTTTGTGACTTTTGTCCATCTATTGTTGATTCACCTCAATATTGATCTACAATATACCACTGATAACTTAAAACTTCTCACATAATACCTTGACACTAGGGCTTACGTTGCATCGAGGAATATTTGAAGTGATTTTTCTGATCCACTTAGCGGCGATATTGTACTTCAATAATCGTATTTTACAACATCCCAATGTGATTTACCCTACGTTTTTAATTCCGTACAATCCATGAAATCCTCTTCAAATCATTACTCAGTCGAACGCCCAAACATTATCCTTTATCTATCACAATCACACCCTTACTCTACTATCAGGGCATCAGTTCATCTCTTTTAAATTCTTCTAGTCTTAGACTCCTTTGAGTTTTGTTCAGGCTATGGCGAGCTTTCTATAACTTACAATCAGCTCTCTTGTTTTCATGGGCTTAATCCTGAGGACTTATCCATTCTCATCACCTTCTCACTCGCTCTTTCTTATCCTTACTCCTGTCTTCCTAAAACCTTGTCGCTTTACCATACTTTAGCTTGCGACCTACACATATTCATTTATATTATTCGCCACCTTCTTTCAACTTGCTTGCACCATAGATTTCCTTATGTCATTATGGAACATCAGGCGAGACATCACATCATCTCTAACTTTTCTTTACTCTCTTAACTAGACCTCTCGATACATAGAAACCACAGGCTGGAAGATATGCCACTGACGCCGCTATAATTCCTAGATACTGAATTCCGTGCTTCCAGCCTTCTATCCAAAGTATGAACTGTTCACAACCTTTTACATTTGAGTATCTCATACGTTGTTTACCTTTGCCTTAAAATCTCACATCATATCTTTTATCTTTTTCATGACCTCCCTTCCACATAGGTACACTTCACATCCACAAATTGAAGCTTTTATTATAACACTTGCACCTTTGGTGCATGCACAATCTGGTGGGAGCTTCATACTGGCTTCTTATAAGGTTGGTACTCTTCTAACTGGCTGTATGATTGTCAACATATATTCTGCATGGATAATATTTCGAACTCTTAAGTACGTTCATAACGCAACTAACTATGGATCATTTATCGAATAATTTCTTTCGTTCCTTCTCAGCTCCCTTTAAACGTGAGCTATTACTTTTCCTGGTCTTTCTGCCCCCTTGTTGTGTGCATACTTAGCTTATCTTAGTTCCCATACATGTCAGAATTTTATGCAATTCATATGGTCTCGAATATAACTTTTGACTTTACTTCATGTTCACTAGCCACGGTAGGTGCCACTTTCTTACGGAGTACATACAATGTTGTTATGAGATTGTCGTTACAAGACCATTTCTCCTTTTGGTCACTGTGCTTAGGTTCAAGCCTTCTTCCTTATTTTCTCAGCTAGTCTTTCATTGTAGTACTTAGGGAGGACCCTCTAACTCTTGCAAATATGTAGGCTTATTACATTGTATACTCGACGGACCTTTTGATGTCCTTCTTTGCCTATAATTATCCGTACTTACTTACATCGATGCCCTTGTGCTTGTAGGGTTGTTCTGAACTGATATTTTGACTGTCTTTCTAGTGAGACTATCATTTATTTCCATAACATTCATACGAAACCTTTAACTACCCAACTCTTATCTGAATATTTCTTAAGGGTCACGATGTTGTATCTATGAGACTGAATTCACAATATTGGATTTTACTATGTTTATCTTGCATGATCTGCTAACTCATTTGTAACCTCCTGTTTAGACATAACTAGGCTCTTTCTGAATCAATTACTGAATACTCGTTGGCCCATTCTCATATCAATATTCCGCGTAATCTTTCTTGGGTTATTTCCTTCATCTTAACTTACGTCTTGCACTGATTCCTTATCTATCAATAACATGTTGGGCAGGGACCCTTACTTCCTTTCCTTGACGTCGTATTTGTATAATGTTCTGGAATCGTAGCATATCTGTAGGCTTTGAATAGTGCAATCTCGTCCCCTTTTCATTTTTTTATCGCATTCTTCCTTTACCATTCCATAATTACTAGAACCCCTTAATTCTGACTTAATGCCACATCACTCCATATTCCCCCCTTTAGGGGATTACTAACATTTAGTGCTGCGATGATCTACGTATAAATGTTTTACCTCTTCATCTTTGGCGTCTTTTCACATTATCGATAACCCTCATTCGCCTTGCGGTAATCCTTCTGTACCAATGGTAACAAATTTCCTTACTCACGATGGAATGGCACATACGATCCCTTAAGCTTAACTTTACTCACCTTGCTTGCTTTAGGGAAGCGTCTTCCTGAATGACCTTTAAAGGGTATTCTTCTGTCGTCGATTCTATTATCGCCAGAACGAAATCTGAAATTCTCATGATGTTGACCATTATCGAATCTTTCAGTCCATAATTCATGTTTAGTTTATCTTGTTCACCAGCCCATACTAATTTCTATTACTCTGGGGTTTAACTCTCCCTTCTGGTAGTCGTGTTGGAGTCACGAACATACTTCTCGAAATGAGGATATGACTTTGTGGCCTATACTCTTTTGTTGTCTCAAGGCCTGGCTCCTCTCGTCTTTTCCTTCACTTGACTATATACTCTGTAATACTGTCATGTTTTTTTTCATCTACTGTTGTCATCCACACATCACATCTTACTCATAATGCTTCTTTAACTCTCTTCTCATTTCCTGCTACCATTTTTGTCTATCACTTTATTTTGAAAATTTTAACAGGACATTCTTTGGCTTTTAGCTCTTGCTCCATCTACTAGCTCTTCGGGTTGCCTAACAATTTTTTCTTTACTAGGGACGGGAGCCATACTAAGGTAATATTTATCCCTTTCAAGGCTTCTAGTGCCTATCTTTGTAGTACTCATATCCATTTGCACTATTTCAGAGTGCACCATCTGGGCCTCTCACAAGGAGATCTATCTGCACAATTGCAATATCCTTAGGAAATGTCAATTGACGCAAACAATCGATCCACTATTTTGGGTCACTCCAACCCCAGCCGGACCATGATATCCGTCCTTCTCTTTTACTACTTTTGTTAGCCCCCATAGGGCATAAATGAGATGGGTGTGGCCAATTGTACATACTTATTGTGGAAGGTAACTCAAAAGGCTTATATTTCTCTGCCTGAATTGTGAATACTGAACATCTTCATTAACTGGGCGCCTCGTACACTTCTTCATTTAGCTTCTTCTACTTGTTGAAACTTGGGTCTACCTTCCGATTCTCTTATTCCTTTTTACCGTAAGAGTGGAAAGGCATTCTTGCCTTAGGGATCCTTATCAAGAAGCTTACACATCTTAGTACACACATGATCTGTTGAATACCTCATATTTATCCATCATAAGCATGATGCAAAAATTGAGTTCCTCTGACTTAACTCTTCCATAGCCACATTCAATCCCTTACCAACCATATTTCAAGATGTAAGCATCGTCGTATTATGAATAAGAAAGAGTTTAGGAAATTGAGTTCTTACAACTGAGCTCTACCACACGATCTAGAGTAAGAAGAAAGAGTGACAGTCCTAAATGCCCTGTAGCCTCATGCTTATAAGTGTGGTGCACAATATACCCATAAACAAGACTCTACTAGACATGGCTTGTAGACTCCCTAGGACAGAACTTCTCTGATACCCCTTTTGTCACGACCCAAACCGATGGGCCGCGACGGGTACCCGGTACCTTACTCAACCGAGTACCAACATAGCATATCATTCTTATCATACTTTCATTGGCAAATGGGCCATCATGGTCTAACCAGAATGAACATGGGGGAGTACTCCATATAGGACGACCCAATCTGCTATAAAAACTTACACATGTGACATACAGGCCTATAAGGCCAACATGATCATTTGTAAACTCAAAACATAGGCCGACAAGGCCATACAATCTTTCATATACCTGACATCTGTCTACAAGCCTCTAAGAGTTCATAAATATCATAAAGGTCGGGGCTGATCCCCGCCATACCAATCAATACATGTCCTAATTATACTAACCAAATAAGCAACTCCGGAGCATATGGAGCGCACCAATATCTTTCGCTGAGTTGATAGCCTACTTGGAGGACTCTCGACCTGTCTATCGGGACCTGCGGGCATGAAACACAGCGTCCCCAAGCAAAAGGGACGTCAGTACAAATAATTTACCAAGTATGTAAGGAATGGAAATCAATAAAAAATAAACATGAGAGAAACATAGAGTAAAAGACTCGACATGTACGTCTGCATAGCCCTGTGAATAATTTCATTTTCTATAATGTCATGCATATGGGTATAAATGTCATACTATGCATAGGTATATGTGTTCATAACATCATCAAGCCTCTGAGGGCATCCCATCATATAATTTCGGCCACTGTGGGCAAATCATCAACGTATACCAGCTAATCAGTTGGTGGTGCGTATATAACACCGTAACCTTTTTCCATATCTCATATATATATATATATATATAACGCTTGTCGGATATGCGTATAATAGGATTTTCTCGCAATGTCATAACAATAATATGCATGTCGGATAAATTTTGTCAAGTACGTTTTTTTATGAGACCCATGAACAGAAGATATAATAATAATTCATGTGGGGAATCAAGAATATAGACACCCCTAATATTTCTATGAATAGATTTATTTATGAATGTTGTACATTTGCTCATTTCGTTCGTGTCATATAGATCATGCCAAAGGAAAGAAGGGATAGCCTTAACATACCTGGAGTAGGAAAAATTCTGTGTGATATTCTTGAGAAAGATTGCACCGTACTTCCCTTATATTTGCAAAATCTCACGTTGTTGTTCCGATCATTGCAAATCACGCATGCAATCTCTCTGCAACGTGATGCTTCATCTTCTAATCTTAAAGGGGGTAAGAAAACATTATATTTCATTGTTAAGGTGAATATATTTTGGCAATTCACGTGTAGAAGGCTAAAGAAAATGTTAATCCTTGTCATGCTCTAATAGTGTAACACCTTTCCACATCTTATATGAGTCACTTAGTGGCTTATCTTAACAAATGCATGGGCTGCCGCGTTAAAGGTAAGATCCCTCAAACTTATCCAATTTTTTTCACATAATGTAATGACTTAAAGAGTCATTCATGGGATTTAAGGGGTGCTTCCACGTGAGTGCCTCCTCACTTATCCAATTAGCCACCCCTTTTCTTAATCAATCCATTAATTCCCCCACTAGTCCAATAATTAACCAATTACCCACATAATTAAAAATTATCTCAAACTATATAAAATACTACTCACTTTTAATACACTTTATACACCTTGCTATTATAGCCATATGGTACCTTGTATGGTACTAGTCCATAAATATCGGGTATTATCGCTCGGCCCGTATTTTATCCCAAATCGACAACCTTTAACGAAACTCATTTTCTTTTATTTGCTTACCTTATCTCCTTCACGAATTTACTCATCATGTATTTGAAATAGTATAATGCTTATGATCTCAATAAAATCTCATCCCAAAACTTACGTCGATTAACTTACGACGAATTTTTAACACACAAAAATACGGGATGTAGTATCTCATTTCCGAGCTTCCATCAATTTACTTATGGCGTACTTTCACGCACAAAAATATGGGGTGTAACATTCACTCCTTATTCTCAAATGTATGTGCTTCGTAACTCTCCTCCTCCTTAAACTCATTTACTTTTCTTATTTGTGCTAAATTAGTGAAAGAAAAAGAAATGGTATCTCATACTTAGGGTTGAAATTTTAGGGCTTATGTTTTAATTTTGATGTGAGAATTGCATGTGAATCTGTTCTTGCTTGCTGGTGAGGTTGGCTAAGAGATTGAGTGATTCTTTCTGTGAGTATTTGGGCAGGATGTGTGCTAAAAAGGAATAAAAAACGAACAAAAATGGATGCACACAAACTATTTGATGAAATGACCAAACGAACTGTTACTGGGCGAGGAAGAAGACCTTCGCAATCGCAATGCCCAATTTCGCGATCACGTAGGTCTAATTCTACTGAGAGTTAAAATTTCCCTTTGCGATCGTGGTTACCTTTCTGTGATCATGGTGATTTTAAGTCTGTTGAAAACAAAAATGGTCTTCACGATCGCGATGGTCAATTCCGTGATCGCGATTCATTAGCTCTTAAGTAGAAAAATAGTAGCTTTGTGGATTTTGATCCGGAAGCTTTTTAATCCCTTTCTTTGGCCTAAACTCATCATATACTAGTGTTTTTAGTGTCTATGTAGGTGTTTAACATGTTTTCTCCATTTATAGGTACTTTGAGCTCTAAAATGGCTTCGGCATCAAATGAAAATGTTTAAGAATATGCCGACCAAGTTGCCCAAGAGGAGTACTTTGATTGGGACACATTCTGATGACTAAGATGTTCCTACCACTATGACAAATAGCTATGTAAAATTATTATCAAGGAAAAAGGCATTCTTTTGGCCTACCCGTCGATGGCCCGAGTTCTATGGAAAGTTGGTGTCGAGTATATGGATTCGATTTGCTGAGGAACGAAGAAAAGCCAATCACAAAGTGACAAGGAAATTTTATGCAAATGACTTGTAGACCAACTTCAAGAATGATTTGGCTGTCACTGTCAGGGGCAAGACAGTCCGGTTTGATCCAAAAATTATAAATGCATACTACAACAGACACAAGGTGTACAGAGAAAGAGCTAAAGAGTTGGGCGCAAAATTGTTTGTGGACCATTTTCACAGAGGAAAGATGCCGAATTGGATAAATAATCACTTAAGGATCAAGTTTTCTGAGTTCACTGCCGAAGCCCAGACTTGGCTTTCAATTTTTTGTGCTCGGGTCATGCCTTCACATAATGATACAAAGGTTACATTATGCTATGATGGGTGGGAGGGAGGGAGAAGAGACCTGTAAAGAAAGAAAAGAATCTAGAGAAGCTCATTTATCCCTTGTTGTGAAAGGGAGGGAGGAATGCACAAAAGAAATGAAAGATTGATGTAGCATCTCTCTCATTTGGACAGTTTCCTGACAATACTACTGAGATGCTCGATTCTTCCGCAGCTGCCACTTGGACATCTAGGGCCATTGTACCACTTGAGAAGGGACCTCTCACGCTTAGGTATATACTTCGTCAGGTCTATGGCATGGAGACACAGGTCTGCCAGCTTGTGGTTGGTCTCCTTTTCGGANA
>AWOL01S0048935.1:0-37696 GCA_000715115.1 Nicotiana otophora | reverse complement strand
GTATATAACACCGTAACCTTTTTCCATATCTCATATATATATATATATATATAACGCTTGTCGGATATGCGTATAATAGGATTTTCTCGCAATGTCATAACAATAATATGCATGTCGGATAAATTTTGTCAAGTACGTTTTTTTATGAGACCCATGAACAGAAGATATAATAATAATTCATGTGGGGAATCAAGAATATAGACACCCCTAATATTTCTATGAATAGATTTATTTATGAATGTTGTACATTTGCTCATTTCGTTCGTGTCATATAGATCATGCCAAAGGAAAGAAGGGATAGCCTTAACATACCTGGAGTAGGAAAAATTCTGTGTGATATTCTTGAGAAAGATTGCACCGTACTTCCCTTATATTTGCAAAATCTCACGTTGTTGTTCCGATCATTGCAAATCACGCATGCAATCTCTCTGCAACGTGATGCTTCATCTTCTAATCTTAAAGGGGGTAAGAAAACATTATATTGCATTGTTAAGGTGAATATATTTTGGCAATTCACGTGTAGAAGGCTAAAGAAAATGTTAATCCTTGTCATGCTCTAATAGTGTAACACCTTTCCACATCTTATATGAGTCACTTAGTGGCTTATCTTAACAAATGCATGGGCTGCCGCGTTAAAGGTAAGATCCCTCAAACTTATCCAATTTTTTTCACATAATGTAATGACTTAAAGAGTCATTCATGGGATTTAAGGGGTGCTTCCACGTGAGTGCCTCCTCACTTATCCAATTAGCCACCCCTTTTCTTAATCAATCCATTAATTCCCCCACTAGTCCAATAATTAACCAATTACCCACATAATTAAAAATTATCTCAAACTATATAAAATACTACTCACTTTTAATACACTTTATACACCTTGCTATTATAGCCATATGGTACCTTGTATGGTACTAGTCCATAAATATCGGGTATTATCGCTCGGCCCGTATTTTATCCCAAATCGACAACCTTTAACGAAACTCATTTTCTTTTATTTGCTTACCTTATCTCCTTCACGAATTTACTCATCATGTATTTGAAATAGTATAATGCTTATGATCTCAATAAAATCTCATCCCAAAACTTACGTCGATTAACTTACGACGAATTTTTAACACACAAAAATACGGGATGTAGTATCTCATTTCCGAGCTTCCATCAATTTACTTATGGCGTACTTTCACGCACAAAAATATGGGGTGTAACATTCACTCCTTATTCTCAAATGTATGTGCTTCGTAACTCTCCTCCTCCTTAAACTCATTTACTTTTCTTATTTGTGCTAAATTAGTGAAAGAAAAAGAAATGGTATCTCATACTTAGGGTTGAAATTTTAGGGCTTATGTTTTAATTTTGATGTGAGAATTGCATGTGAATCTGTTCTTGCTTGCTGGTGAGGTTGGCTAAGAGATTGAGTGATTCTTTCTGTGAGTATTTGGGCAGGATGTGTGCTAAAAAGGAATAAAAAACGAACAAAAATGGATGCACACAAACTATTTGATGAAATGACCAAACGAACTGTTACTGGGCGAGGAAGAAGACCTTCGCAATCGCAATGCCCAATTTCGCGATCACGTAGGTCTAATTCTACTGAGAGTTAAAATTTCCCTTTGCGATCGTGGTTACCTTTCTGTGATCATGGTGATTTTAAGTCTGTTGAAAACAAAAATGGTCTTCACGATCGCGATGGTCAATTCCGTGATCGCGATTCATTAGCTCTTAAGTAGAAAAATAGTAGCTTTGTGGATTTTGATCCGGAAGCTTTTTAATCCCTTTCTTTGGCCTAAACTCATCATATACTAGTGTTTTTAGTGTCTATGTAGGTGTTTAACATGTTTTCTCCATTTATAGGTACTTTGAGCTCTAAAATGGCTTCGGCATCAAATGAAAATGTTTAAGAATATGCCGACCAAGTTGCCCAAGAGGAGTACTTTGATTGGGACACATTCTGATGACTAAGATGTTCCTACCACTATGACAAATAGCTATGTAAAATTATTATCAAGGAAAAAGGCATTCTTTTGGCCTACCCGTCGATGGCCCGAGTTCTATGGAAAGTTGGTGTCGAGTATATGGATTCGATTTGCTGAGGAACGAAGAAAAGCCAATCACAAAGTGACAAGGAAATTTTATGCAAATGACTTGTAGACCAACTTCAAGAATGATTTGGCTGTCACTGTCAGGGGCAAGACAGTCCGGTTTGATCCAAAAATTATAAATGCATACTACAACAGACACAAGGTGTACAGAGAAAGAGCTAAAGAGTTGGGCGCAAAATTGTTTGTGGACCATTTTCACAGAGGAAAGATGCCGAATTGGATAAATAATCACTTAAGGATCAAGTTTTCTGAGTTCACTGCCGAAGCCCAGACTTGGCTTTCAATTTTTTGTGCTCGGGTCATGCCTTCACATAATGATACAAAGGTTACATTATGCTATGATGGGTGGGAGGGAGGGAGAAGAGACCTGTAAAGAAAGAAAAGAATCTAGAGAAGCTCATTTATCCCTTGTTGTGAAAGGGAGGGAGGAATGCACAAAAGAAATGAAAGATTGATGTAGCATCTCTCTCATTTGGACAGTTTCCTGACAATACTACTGAGATGCTCGATTCTTCCGCAGCTGCCACTTGGACATCTAGGGCCATTGTACCACTTGAGAAGGGACCTCTCACGCTTAGGTATATACTTCGTCAGGTCTATGGCATGGAGACACAGGTCTGCCAGCTTGTGGTTGGTCTCCTTTTCGGATCGTCTAGAGAGAGCACATCTGCAGGTGCATCTGGGATAGAGAAGAGTCCATATTTGACATATGTTATTCGAGAGCACCATGTTATTAAAGCCAAATTAGGTAAGATTGAGCGGAGGTAGCTGAAGCATAAAGAATATGGAAAGAAAAAGTGCAAGTTCCTAACAAAGATGATGAGCGCACTATGGAAAGTATGTGGATCAAATGACGATGTGGATGACGAGGATGACTTGGAGCTCACAATTTTTGATACCTCCAGCTCGGAGTGATGCAGATTTTAGGGAGCACCTCTCCTAGTTTACCTTGGTTTGTTTAGTTGCATTGAGAACAGTGCAATACTTTAGGTTGGGGGTGGCTTATTTATTTGTGATGAATGTATGTGAAGCATGACTATTTGTGAATGTGATAGATTGGTTAACTTTTGTAGTTTATTACTGATATTTTGTAGTTTTTTTCTAGGATGTTAACACTAGTTTTTTTTTTGTAACTTTCTTTACTTGCAGTAGTGTTAATTAAACTCTTTGGTTTTTCTCTATGTCGCAGTTCTTTTTCAAGGAAATAATTTGTGTTAAAGGGGGTGACTTTTTCCTATGATGGATGGCGTGACAAACTTCTTGAGGGATTAGTCTTGTTTAGTTTTTCCCTTTTTAGAATTTTTTTAAAGTTAGTTTAGTAGCTAGTACTGAATAAAGTGGTTATTGGATGTGATCTTTTTGTCCATAAACCAATGTGTGGTTTGTTTGGTTCCAACATATTTACACTTTAGCATATGAATTGTTGGTGGATTAAAATGAAAAATGATTGAAGTGATAATCATTGTTGTGACTTTTAGGTTCTATTTTTCGCTCTTTGATTCATTAAATAGTCTTTTAGGCTATATGTGATTTTTTTTGAGTTCACTGATTTCAATTAGATTTTGGATTTATATTTCACTAGAGTTTGCATGTGCCTTATATTTCCTTAGACCATTCTTTTGCCTTAAATTTCGTACCCTTGCATATTCTTCATAGACAACAACCTTTTGGGCCTATAACCTTTTATTTGATAACCATGTTACAAGCTATAACCTTTTGTTCTTTATTGATCTATCTTTTGGCATTTCACCTCCGTAAGTGCTTTGAATGTGTAAACATAGGCTAAACACCTAAGTTTGGGGTGACAGTTGGAAAAGATGTAATGTGGAAGCTACTTAAAAGGTGAAAGGTTAAAAAGACAAAAATATTAAAAAAAATAGTGGTACCTTCCTTGTTTTCTTTAAAAAAGATAGTAAGAAAAAATAAAAAGGAAGGAAAAATAAGGAGTTGTGAATAAAGGGAAGACTAGGTGATGAAATGAAAAGTGAAGAAAGGATGGAAAAGTTTTTGAAGGAAGTGTACTTTATATTGGAAATTGTAGTGCTTAGGGTGGTTTTGAGTCACTCTTACCCCAATTTGACCCTACCTTTACCAAAACACTATATTACAACCCTTTAAGTCTTAATTAATTTTGAACCAAGTGTATCTACATTATTGGAGAAATACATAAAGGGCAAGCCTATGGCACTACTTGTGTACATTTGAACATCCTTGTGAGAGATAGAGTTAATTGTTTCCATTTGATATCCCGTTTGTGTTTTAAATTGCAATTTATAAGTTGAGATTCATTCTTAAGTGTAAGGGCACATGAAATTTGAGTTGTGAATTTAATCCAATCCCCAATTGGGAGAAATGTACAAAAGAAAGTTGTTTGTGATAATGAGGTAAACTTTGAAGCTTTAGTGTCATGACTTGGTTGCTACTTTTATTAATGTGGTATTTGAGAACTTGAATTGAAATGAAATTTATGATAAGTTATTAGTGATTCATATGCTTTGGATTAGTTGTTGGTACCACCGAAGTCACCTGATTGTGTTTAACTTGAACCTTGTTGACTTGAAATGATGTTTGGTATGCCATTGAGCTTAATTGTTGACTCTATTGAAGAATGTTCTTAGTTGTTGACTTGCTTAAGGATAAGAAATAATTTATGTTTGGGGATTTAATAAGTTGGTATTTTACCATCTTATCTCTTCTTTATACTTAGACTTTTGTATGATTTTGTTGAGAAAATAAGACAATTGTTAAGGTTTATTGGCATATTTCAGGTATCATGTTATTTTGAGAAGATACGGAAGAAAACAAGACAAAATGTGTTATAATGGAAAAATTAACTGCTGCTAGTTAATGCTCTTTGCGATCGGAGAGAGTCTTTCTGCGATCGCGGAAGTCCGAGAGAATAGCAATCGTGAATTCGGTGGAAGTGCTACGAACGTGAAAAGGGAAATCTTGTCAGTGATTGATGGAAGGCTAGAATTGCGTATTTGAGTCGCTGATTGCACTCTAATTCACTGAACTTTACTTGTTTTGAGCTTTAATTGATAGTATTTTCCACTTATTATGTGTTTTATGTCTTGTAGGAGTAATTCTGAGTGATGTAGATGTTGCGGAGCTAATTTATGCTATTTGGAGCTTTGAAGTATGAGTAAAAGCGCAAGGGATTAAACCGGGGTCGTGTTCGGGGGTCGAGGACCAAGTCTGGACGTCAAAAATTGAGATTTGATCCGTACTCTGAGAAATCCTCACTGCCACAGTGCGTGGGGCACCACACGTGTACAAATTCCTACTATTTATTAGAAGTTAGCTCTCTAGATTTTCCCATAGATGCCGTGTATGGCGCGTTGGCCTATGCAGCGCGCCTGTATATTTTTACAGAGTAAAAATCCTATTTCGGCTAGGAGAAGGTGGTTTCTCCTGGGCCCGACCCTATTCTGTATAAATACATGAAAAAACATTATTTCCTGGACATTGGACACATATTCGACCTAAGGAGCCTAAGGAGGAGTTGGAAGAACACGATCACAAGGATTTCATCATTCCTTCCTCACTCAGGACACGAGTTTGGATTGAATTTATGTTTTCCTATACTTTAATTTTATTTGTGATGCATTGCTCCATATCCATGGAGTAGTTCTCTTTAGGGTTTGATGGATTCGGTGTATTGATGATTGTTTGTGGATTATAACTCTAGTTTTATGTATTGAAGCGTTTTTGGTTGATTTAATTGTTGCATTTATATTCAGTAGTTCATGTAATCGAGAGAGGCATAACTTGTTATATCCTTGCATTATATTGTTGGTTGAGTTCCTTAATTCTTCTTAGTAATCGAGAGAGACTAGTTTAATCATTGATTAAACCTAGTTAGGAGAGTAATCGAGAGAGGTTCTCCCAAATACCAATCCACTATGCATTTTTGTATATCTGCACATGCTTAAATTGGTTCATCTTTTGAGGTAAAGACTTAATCGAGAGAGAAGGTTTTGCTGAATGTTTGAACTAATAATTGAGTGAATTCGAGAGATCTGCTTAAACATTAGAAGTGAATTACCTAGAGTTAGATCCCAAACAATTATCTTGAACATATCCCATGAATACCCTATCTTCTCCCATTGATAACCTTCTTTGCTTATTCCTTGTTACAATTGTCATTAGTCAATAACTTTAGATTCTTAGTAAATTTTAGTTAGAAATCATATAAATCTGAATTGATGATCATTTTGGATAGCAACCAAGCTAGAAACTACGAGAATACTATTTAAATCCAATCCCCGTGGATACGATATTATACTATACTATATTTAATTAGCGAGCATAGTTTAGGTGTGTGTTTCGATCTCGTCAAATTTTGGCGACATTGTCGGGGATTGACAATCAATAGTGTTTGAAATAGTTTGTAGTGCTAATTCAAAAACTTTTCTTTTTATTTTATTTTATTTTCCCCTTTCACGGTTGGTCTTCTTTCCCGTTGCAGGTTAAGATTGGTGCATGACTCGAGCTTCTGCGGAAGAAGTGCTACCATACAAGCCAGAGATAGAAAAACAACTGCAACAGTCGAGGAAGGAAAGAATTCTTATCGAGACATTAGAAAAGGTTGTGCAATCCTCAACCAGAGAAACTATGGCTGGAGACGGTGATGATAATGTGAATTTGGCTGCAAGTGAGGCAGCTCAACAATGAGAAAAAGTTGCAAGAGATGCACATATTATCTATGAAGAAGAGAGGGGTCGGAGAATTGCTCAACATCAACCCTTGGCTGCAGACCAGTTTGGAAATACAGCTCCCATGCCTGGGAGATCACTGGACGATTATGCTAGATCGGTCTAACACCAAGGTTTATCAAGTGTTATACCACCTCCAATTTCATCTAACAATTTCAAATTGAAGCAAGGATTGCATCAAACCCTTCAAAATTGATGTGTCTTCGGAGAGAAGATGAACAAAGTTACAAATACACATTTAATGGATTAGAACTGGGCAATTTCCTTTGAAGCACGGGAGAGGTTTAGAAGAGATGATGCAAAGCAATGGCTTCAAAGCTTTCCCACATGATCGATTAGAACATAGGAGGAGATGACTAGAAAATTCCTTGATAAATATTTTTCCTCAGCTAAAACGGGCAAGTTTAGAAGAGAAATCCATAACTTCTTCCAGAAAGTGACTCAAAACTATTTTTGAAGCATGGGAGAGGTTTAAGGAGATAGCTAGAAAGTGTCAACATAGCGGAATTGAACTCTGGATGCAACTCTAGGAATTTTGGGATGGATTGACACCGGCATATAGAACATTGAGCAATGGAGATGGAGACCCTTTGATGAAGAAAACTCTAGAGGAAATAGTAACAATTCTTGATGAGTTGTCTGAAGATGCAAATCAGTGGCCCTCTAAGAGTGCTGAAAGAAGAAGATCAACTGGTGTTCACCAAGTTGATGCTACTACATATGTGCAGGTACATCTTGATGCTATGGCTAAGGAAATATGAAAGCTGACCTTAGCCTCGACACAAAATGAGCCTCACACGGCTTGTGATATATGTGGAAGGGGACACCCTACTCATGAGTGTCAAGCCTCAACTAAGGAAGTGAATATTGTGGGAAACTATAATTTTAATGCAATGGGTCAAAGGCATCCCAGTTTTTCATGGAGTTCACCCGGGGTTACTGCGAATGCTTGGAAAATAATAACTCTAGGCCCTAGGGACAAGGAGCTCCATCATTCAAAAATCAGAAAAGGCAGCAATTTCAGCCTCTACTGCCCATTCAGTATGGCATAGAAGATCTAATGAAGGCCTTCATTATCAAGACAGATGGGAGGTTGGACGCCCATGGAGTAGCTATCAAAGAAATGGGCATATCTTTTCGAAACCTGGATAGACAAGTGGCACAGACTGCAACAATATTATCTGACAGGGTTCCAGGAACTCTCCCCACTGATACTGAGAGAAATCCCAAAGAAACAGTGAATGTTGTAACTCTGAGAAGTGGGCAAGTGTTGAAAGATCCCACCCCGATACAAAATGATGTGAAACTTGAAAAAGAAAGTGGGGAGCAGCTGAAGAATGATGTTGATAAAAAGAAGAAGGGCCAGGTGAAAGCTGAGAAAAATAAGAAGGGAGAAACTTCGATATGGGAGGAACGTGATGAGAGCGAGCATATTACTTTTTTACCTTTCCCCCAAAAGCTATATAGAGAAAATCTAGACAAGCAGTTTGTGAGATTTCTGGATGTGCTAAAATAGGTTCATATAAACTTACCATTCACATAAGTGCTCTCACAAATGCTTGGTTATGCCAAATTCTTGAAGGAAATCCTGACAAAGAAGAGGAAGATAGAAGAGACCTCAGTGGTCAACCTCAAATAGTATTGCATTACGATATTGGAAAATCATTATGTGATTCTGGTGCCTCAAATAATTTAATGCCTCTATCTATTTATAGGAAATATGAGAAGGAGATTGGAGAGATAAGGTCTGCACCAATATCTTTGTAGCTGGCAGACCAAACAACAGTAATACCCGAGGAGATAGTGGAAGAGGTGTTAGTTCAGGTGGATAAGTTTGTATTTCATGTGGATTTTATAGAGGTAAAAATGGAGGAAAACAAGGAGGTCCCCCTCATCCTAGGAAGACCATTCTTAACAACGGGTAGAGCGATGTTGGATATACATGAGAGAAAACTCATGCTTAGAGTAGGTGAGGAGAATGTGACTTTCAAGATGAATGTCGAAAAGTTGGCACGAAAGGAAAACCCAGCTGTAACTGTTAAGTGGAAAGTGAAGGGCTCAAAAGAGAAGAATGCGGTAAGAGAGAGAGATAAGTGTGGGGTGTAACCCAATAAGGCTGAGAAGAAGTTATCTGCATGGATGTGTGCATTAGTTCGGGCGGGAGGAACGGAGCCCGACTTTGACTCAGACCCCGACTAGATATTCAGGAAACTTTCCTTTACTTTATGCTTTTTAATTGTGTATCATAGGGACATGCCACAACTTAAAGTGTGTGGTGAGGGATATTATGTATGTATGTATGTATATTAGTTTTCTATTTGTTAGTTGTAGTAGATAGAGATAGAAAATAATTGAAAAAACCATAAAACTTGAAGCATTTTCGATTTTTCCCGAAGATGGATATCATTCGACGAGTTTCTTGAAGGATTAAAGTCGAAAGAAAAGGTAAAAAAGATTTTGTTTTGTTAGGTAGTGTAATAATTCACCCTTGGTTTTTTTTGTGCCGCGGTTCTTTTCCAAAGGTTTTGTTTGAACCGGATGTAGTTAGTCTTTATTTTTATTAGGAGTAGGGAACCTTGTGCGGTGATTTGAATTGAAGGAAATATCTCTTAACTTTATTATACCTTGAGAATAGTAAGTTCTTTAGTTGTGATGCTTAGGCTTAGTTTTTGACTCTTTTATAAGCACCTTAAAGTGTATGATATTAACTTTGCTTAATTGCTTTGACTAGAGTGTCTTGATTGTCCGATCCTGAGTGAGTTATATTCCATGCATGTTTGAGGTTTTGTGCTATTCTGTATATTGCATTTGATGTCTAGAACTTGCCCCGTGTGTTTGCAAATCGAAATAGTAGTTTTATTCAGTCTTAGAAGTGATATAGGCATTTCTTTGTTAAGCTAGTTATATGCTTCTACCCACCTAATTGTTATGTATCTTAGTTAACCCCGTTGATCTTGTAATCATGTTTCTTTCACAACCACTTTACAAGCCCTACCAATTATTTTGAATTGCCCATCTATTTGAACTTTTACCTCTCGTGAGCACTTGAATTTGTTATGAACTTTATAAAAGGTGAAGTGTGGGGTGGTTGGTTTGGCTTTTGAGTTGAACTATTGAAATAAGGAAGAAGGTGCACCGTTTTGAAAAAGTAATAGCCATTTGAATTGAAAAAGAAAAGGAAACAAATAGTTGTATTGTTGTGCAAAATATTCTTTGATAGTGGTGACTCTTGATGTAATTGTGCTTAAAGAAGTAGGGAGTTAATGTATATTGATGTGAAGGTGGAGTTATGGTATGACACAAGTGTGGGGTTGTGAACAATAAAATGTATGTAGTAAAGTGCTTAGGGAGGTGTAGTCACTCTTATAACCAAATGCATCCTACCCATCCTGCAGCCTATATTACAACCAATTAAAGTCCTACTTGATCCTTGACTGAATGAGCTCAATTAGTAGAGTAGTACACTACGGGCAAGCTTATGGTACGTCTTTTTGTGGCACTCGAATGTTATTTCTGAGAGTGAGCGAATTCTTTTTATCTTGAGTTCCTAATTGTTCTTGATTTCTATTGTGTGTGGAACTACTCTGTATTGTTGTATGAGGGTACTTAATTCATGAAGGAAAGGTAATGTCATTGAGCTCTATGTTAGGATAAGTGAGCGGATTGTGAAAAATGCGTGGTGCTTTTGAGTCAAATTTTGAGGGTAGGATGTTACGGTACTGTACTTAATCTGTTTTAAATGTTCTTGGTGTGATGAGTTATGACAGTTATTGAAAGAGGTCGTGTTCTATGTGATGTGTCATTTGATTGATCAAGGACGAGGAATAGTCTAAGTGTGTGGTGTTGATGGTAGGCGAGAATTGCATATTTTACTCGCTTACTACACTCTAATTCATTGAACATTACTCATTTTGAGCTTTAATTGATAGTGTTTTCCACTTATTGTGTGTTTTATGCCTTGTAGGAGTAATTCTGAGTGATGTAGATGTTGCCTTAATTCATTAAGGAAAGGTAATGCCGTTGACCTCTATGTTAGATTAAGTGAGCGGATTGTGAAAAATGCGTGGTGCTTTTGAGTCCAATTTTGAGGCTAGGGTGTTATGGTACTGTACTTAATCTGTTTTAAATGTTCTTGGTGTGATGAGTTATGACAGTTGTTAAAAAAGGTCGTGTTCTATGTTATGTGTCGCTTGATTGATCAAGGACGATGAATGGTTTATGTGTGAGGTGTTGATGGTAGGATAGAATTGCGTATTTTACTCGCTTACTGCACTCTAATTCACTACACTTTACTTGTTTTGATCTTTAATTGATAGTGTTTTGCACTTATTGTGTGCTTTATGTCTTGTAGGAGCGATTCCGTGTGATATTGATGTTGTAGAGCTAATTCATGCTATTTGGAGCTTTGAAGTCTAAGTAAATGCCCAAGGGATTAAACCGGGGTCGTGTTCGGGGGTCGAGGATCATGTCTGGACGTCAAAAATTGCGATTTGATCCGTACTCTGAGAAATCCTCACTGCCGCAGTGCGTGGGGCACTGCGCGTGTACAAATTCCTGCTGTTTGTCAGAAGTTAGCTCTCTGGATTTTCCCATAAATGCCTCGTATGGCACGTCGCCCCATGCGGCGCCTGTGTATGTTTTACAGATTAAATATCCTATTTCGGCTAGGAGAAGGTAGTTTCTTCTGGGCCCGACCCTACTTTGTATAAATATATGAAAAAATGTTATTTCCTGGACTTTTGACACATATTCGACCTTAGGAGGCTAAGGAGGAGTTGGAAGAACACGAGCACAAGGATTTCATCATTCCTTCCTCACTCAGGACACGAGTTTGGATTGAATTTATGTTTTCCTTTACTTTAATTTTATTTGTGATGAATTGCTCCATATCCATGGAGTATTTTTCTTTAGGGTTTGATGGATTGGGTGTATTGATGATTGTTTGTGGATTATAACTTGAAGCGTTTTTGGATGATTTAATTGTTGCATCTATATTCACTAGTTCATGTAATCGAAAGAGGCATAACTTGTGATATCCTTGCATTATATTATTGGTTGAGTTCTTTAATTCTTCTTAGTAATCGAGAGAGGCTAGTTAAATCATTGATTAAACCAAGTTAGGAGGCTAATCAAGAGAGGTTCTCCTAAAGACCAATCCACTGCGCATTCTTGCATATCTTCATGTGCTTATATCATTTCATCTTGTGAGGTTAAGACTTAACCGAGAGAGAAGTTGTTGCTGAACGTTTGAACTAATAATTGAGTGAACTCGAGAGACTCACTTAAACATTAGAAGTGAATTACCTAGAGTTAGATCCCGAATAATTATCTTGTACCTATTCCATCAAAACCCTATCTTCTCCCATTGATAACCTTCTTTTCTTGTTCCTTGTTGCGATTGTAATTAGTCAATAACTTTAGATTCTTAGTAAATTTTAGTTAGAAATCATATAAATCGTAATTGTTGATCATATTGGATAGCAACCAAGCTAGAAACTACGAGAATACTGTTTAAATCCAATCCCTGTGGATATGATATTATACTATACTATATTTGATTAGCGAGCATAATTTAGGTGTGTGTTTTGAGCTCGTCAAATTTTGGACGTCCAAATCCATTTCTAAAAAGTAAATGGACACGGTCGCATACAATATAATTTACCCAACTATGAGTCGGGGTAGAATCATACAAAGAACAATATGTAGGCAATTAGGCATGTAAAAGAATTATCACTTATTATGCTAAGCCAAACACTTAGAAACGTTTTGAGAAAATATTTATAACTAATTGTGAAAACAAAAACTAACCTATAAAGCAAGTAAAATGATCAATGGCTACAAGCATGGATGCTATGGGAATTACACTCAAGTAGCGATCCAATGTATTTCATAATTTTACAAATATGAGCGAGTTTATGTTAATTAGCCTCGGGTAATAATTCTATATTAGCTTCTTCCGAAGAATAACAAGACTTCCTAATTGAATTATCCCTAAAACAATTAAGATATTAAGCACACCCGAATATGGCTACAACTAGTTCAATCCTAACCCTAGATAAAATCTATAAACTAAGGGTTAACGCCTCAAATTCTTGTTAATTAATCTTTTCTAACCCCAAATTATCTTTCCCAATATTAATTCAAAGTGAATGGGCAAGTCCTATGGTTAGCCAATCCCTTTGGAAACTTTAAAGAACAAGAATAATTAAAAAAACAATAACTCACTTCATAATAAATAAAAATCGTTCAATACATAAGCACAACAAGATATTTAATCCACACTTTAAATATGAATATTCCTTAAACAAGATTCAAGGGTTTAAAAAAATACTTCACACTTAGATATTCAATACAAAGCACGGAAATGAAGAAATGAACATGAATGGGCAACATATTCTCAACCAAAAGCTTCATATCTTCAAGACCCAAGTGTGTGTGCAAGAACCCTAGCTCCAAAACTTGTGTTCTCTAGTCAAGAGATGTGAAAGATGTCCAGAGATTGGCAAAGATCTGTTTCCAATAAGTTAGGTCGTGTATTTGTGGGTTTTGAATGAAGCAAATGTGAATTGCCAAGTCTGTCCAGAGCTGGAGCCCGTTGACCGTACCTGCGGAATAAGTCATCGCAGGCGCGACTCTGCAAAAGCAGACTTTCATTCACAGATGTGAAACATATGGGGAATTTCCTACTCCGCAGATGCGGAACATGTCGCCGCAGAAGCGACTCCACAGATGCGGATTATCAACCGCGAATGTGATTCCACTGGAAGGTAGCTAATTTCCGCAGATACGACCCTCTACTCGCAGAGGCGAGTTCGCATAAGCGAACAGTGTTTCGCAGATGCGAAATCACTGAAGGATTTTGTATTTATTTAACTCTTGTTTTTTCAATTCCACTTCAATTGACTCCAACTCTCTTCATGACATCATTTACATGAAAATATAGCAATACACATCATAAACAACCTCATATTATAATTAATGGATACAAAAACTAAAGAAAAGAGACTAAAATAAATGGTAAAATCACCACTCATCAATACCCCCAACTTAAAGCTTTTGCTTGTCCTCAAGCAAATCAAACCCAAAATATCAATGAGGCTCTACTATTTAAAGCACAATTAGCATTGCTATCATTTCCAAATCACATTCTCCATTTAAGCATAACACTTATGGATTTGGGTGGTACTAGTAATTAGGCTCAAGCATGTGAATCGCAACCAAATAACTCCCTCATTTAAAACAATCTCAAGAATGCAATGGAGTTTTAACATAACCAAGTGACAACAACTAAACCTCAAGAAGTGACTCAAAAGCACTAGTCCACTACATATGATTAATTTGCACAATCCGGAATCTATCAATGTCACCAATCCATCATAATCCATGTGCCTTTGCAAGAAAGAAAGTCCCACAATCACCATATTTACAATAACAACATAAGAGACAAATGCACAAAGACACTCAGTCTCAACAAAGAATTTCAAGTGTTACAAAATATCATGCCATAAGCTTGCCCTTATTTTAATTCGCCATCTATTCAAGAACGTTCGGTTGGAGATCCCATAAATACTTTTTAAGCTTGTAATGTAGGTATAGAGAAGGGTAGGATAAGCATTTGGGATATAAGTGACTACACCCTCCTTGAACACTAATCACATTTGTCTTTCTTTTTGCACTTTGCTTCTTTTTAAACCACCTAGCCCTTATTGACCTCTAGTTACCAACATAGAACCACTTTAAAGTACCTCTTTAATTTTCTCAAGACTCCACACTCACATATATATATATATATATATATATATATATATATATATACAAAAATATTTTCTTTTGCTTTTCTTTTGGAGCTTGAATATCTTCATATAAACAACTTTGATGTATATGCTTCTACACACAATGTACATCTTCACCATTTCCCAATTAATACCAACACCCCCAACATACACTTTTAGCCTCATTCTCAACATTTAAGGAGGGACGAGCTCAAAAGAGGGAATTATTTCACAAAAGGGTAAAGGTTTGTAATGAGGTAGCCAAAGAAAAAGTTAAAGGCTCAAATGGGGTAAACTAGTGATAATATTTATACAATGGTAAGCTTGAAAAGGCTAAACAGGCTTTTTCAAACATTACAAATAATGCCTAAGGTCATCCCTCAAACCAAATATAATTAATATTAGCATTAAAAGACCAACCAGGCAAGTTCTAAATGATAAAAGTAAATACAAGAATTAATTTTAACAAAAACTAACACACATGGCACATGAACTAATCAAGACGGATCAATTTTACTTCTTAGTAAGCGCAATTAGAGCAATATCATGCCAACTAATGGGCAAGGAGTCACCAAGTGAGCCAAAAGTTGTTAGAAAGATTATTCTTCTCCATGCAACTTACTTTTTCACTTTACAACAGAAAATCGGAGGGGTATTCTTAATTCACACTTCACATACAAGAGACTAATTTTATTAGTACCAAACAATCCAAAAATCTTCACATAACAAAACAAGACTAATTCCCTTAAGAATATCATAAGACCTTCTATCATAGGGAAAAGTCATCCAGTTCAACACAAAAATATTCCTCGGGAAAGAACCATAGCATAAAGAAAACCCAAGAAAATTTATTGAAAGTATATTACTAACGAGATAAAAATAATACAAACTAAAAACTACTATGAAACTAAATAAATAAAAATAAAATAGAATAAGAAAAGCGAATAATCCGCAATTATATCACCAATCACAAACTACGTTCGACAAATGCACTTGTTAAACAATAATAAAACAAGCCAGACAAGGGCACACAATATTCATACAAAAGCATAAGCCCGGCAAGGGCACAAGTTATGAATCAATGAACGAATAAAGTAAATTCCCTAAAGCGACCACCAACTAAAAACACTGCAGTGTCCTCACTGCACAATATCAAGATACAATAAGAGTAGTTTGAGGGTCTCCCTGAGGTCTGCATTAGACTAGCAGACTGTGGGAAAAGGCTAATCACTATCGCGTAGCGCTCTTGGCCTCATCATTATCGGTATCATCAAAATCAACATCAGCAACATTTGACAAGAATGAATACTCTTCACTATTGTCTTCGTCCTCGATCGGTATCTTCCTGTTCGGTTGCCCCCAATTGAAGATGGCCTTGGTGCCTCTCCACATCTTTATCATGAACTTGCCCTTCTTCTTATTTCTCTCTTTATCCTTGTTGAAGTCTTCCTGAAGATCTACATGTGCCTTGGCCATATTTCCATAGGCTGCCTCGAGCTTGCTAACAGAAGCTACCAACTTCTCATGCGACTCTGCTTGCTTTTTTTGGTTCTCCAGGTAGGTCTTCAGTTTTTCCCTGGTAAAATACTCGGGCATAGGCTGGGAGTGTGAGGGACCACTTGAGAGTTGTGAGGAGGACCCCTCACCTACAACAATCTCCATTTCCCACTTCTTTCTCTTTAGCACACTGCCTTCTCATGTCACTCTCAATGGGTGAAAGGGCTTGTCCGCTGGTATCAAATGATCTCCATCCCATTCCTCGACATGCGCACAATGGCACAACTCTATAATCAATGATGGAAATATCAATGTCGAGCCACCTTGAAGCACGTACTCCTTCAGCTCCTGAACGATGTAATGACCAACATTCACTGGAATGCCATCAAGGATACAAGCTATTATCAGGGCCCTAATATATGTGACATCAGACATGTTCCCACAAGGAGACACTCTGCTCGTAATGATATACAACTACATTTTTGCTTCGGCTGTGAAATCAGCACATTTGATGCATTTTTTTTTTAACCAAAGTCATTGTTTGAGCTGTAGGACAAAGCTTTGAGACTAGCCAATCACCATTGTCTTATGTATCTCATTTTTTGCATTGGCTTGAGCGGATGATTTCGAAGCCCATAGACATCATTTATCTCTTCAACTCCAAATTTCACAATCTTAACCCTTAATGTAAGTTCATGGTTTTGGAAATGTGTATGCTTTAAGTTGGCGTAAAATTCCCGTACCCATTCCTCATTGGCCTTGCATGGAGTGGGGATGAAACAGGTCCAGCCGCTTGAAACAAGCCTGCCATGGAAATCCGAAAGGAGCTCGGCCACAATGTTATCGACAATTCCTTTCTCAAATTTGAGCTTCTTCATGAGCAGATCATCATAATACCGGTTGATGACGTCCAAATCCACTACTAAAAAGTAAATGGACACTATCGTATGCAATATAATTTACCTACCTATGAGTCGGAGTCGAATCTCATAGAGAACAATATATAGGCGATTAGGCATGTAAGAGAATTATCACTTTTTATGGTAAGCCAAACTTTAAGGCCCCGTAAAACATTACCTAAAAATATGGGGTTTCGTGTTGCCGAAGTATACTTATGCATTGATGATTGGTTCAGACTTTGTTTAGTTAAACAGTGCTTTGGGGAATTGAAGAACAATTTTGGAAGTGCAGGGCATTTTTGTAGTCCACTCTGCTGTCACAGAACTGATCTGCAGACCACATATCTGCCATAGACTAAGGCAGAAATCTTAGCCAATGTTTGGACCATTATACGGTCTGTTATGTGACCGTATAATTATTTTGCAGGCCGCATAATCATTTTGCGGGCCGCAAAAACCCATCGAAGGCCCAGGACAAAAATATTCTGAAAGGCAGTTCTGCGGCGCATTATGCGACCACATAATAGGTCTGCGGACCGCAGATCAGTCATAGAGTGAGGCAGGATTGCCCAGTTCCGAAGGGCCATTATGCGGACTGCAGAAGCATTATGTGAACCGCAGAGGTATTATGCGGACCGCATAAGCATTATGCGGTCACATATGGGACCACAGATCTGCATCGGGGCATTATTTTTTCTAATTTTTGAACCCGACCCCATTCTTATAAAACAGTCTTAGGGATCATTTTAGAAGGTTATAACTTATATTTCTAGAGAGAGGGAGTGACATATAGTAAGAGGGAAAGTTCCTAAGCTTATCATTAATCAATTCTTGCTCAAAGTTAAAGAAGTTACAAGAAGAATTCAGGAGGTCCTCATCCTAGAGGAAAGATTCTACTCCTTAGCCCTCAATTTCGTGATTTTAACTGAAAATAGGTAATAAGCAAAGAAATTCTTGGGTGTGGGATTTGTTTATTTTACATGCATGTACCATCAAGTATAGTGGGAATATTGTCGAGCTCATTTTGGTAAACTTTGGGTGGTGGGATGAATGAATCCACCATAGGAGGACCTTGAAACAGTAATACACACCTAGTGTTTGATAAAAAGCTCAAGTGAGCTGGAACTATGAACTCCTTCCTAACTTGTGTTCAATTTGTCCATATCTCTGAATAGATCAAAATTTCTAGGATTTTTGAAATGGTGTAGTGAATTAAGGAAAGCTCAAAGCAAGGTATGTTGGCTAAACTTCTCTCTGAGAATTGAATTCCCACGATGTTCTTGCAAGTCCCGATTTTGACATTATGAATTGACTTTTCTAAATAATTTTGGTGTCGAAATATGTATATATATGAATATGTTCAAAATGTGTTCCGGAATATTCTTATCATATTATGTTATTCTTCGGGAGCGTGTTCAAAGTATGAGTATGTAATAAAATATTTTGACTTTAAGTCAAGCCCAAATGAAAGTGATCATATCAAATTGTGTAAGAAATCACATGTGCCTAAGACCCTAAATTGCTTAAATGTGTGTTTAAAATCTTGAATAGAAATGTTTGTTTTTGCCAATCGGTGATGATGTTTGTAAGTGAAATAATGAGCATGAATTATGAAGTACGGCCAACGTGCCGAGAATGATATTGCGTTATGGCCAATGGTGCCAAAAAATGAATGACATGTAAAAGAATATGAAATGAGTGGCAAATCCATTTAATAATAAATGCCTTGGGAATATCGTTTACCCACTGAGGAAGGGTAGGTCAGAACAACCTAACCCCGAAAATACACGTGCCGGCGTAGGAGTGATTGTGGGGTAAATTCCCGTGTTAATATGATGAGATTGTTTCCCCTTATATGGTAAGAGATTGGTGTGTTGAGATGTTTCCCCTTAAATGGGATGAGATTATTGCTAGCTAGATGTGATGTGATGTCAACTCACACGGCACTGTGGTGAGACGGCTTAGCTGATCGGGCTGAGATCGGATGCCATGCCACGCATATGGTGGTATTGTGAGTGTATGTATCAGGGTAAGACGACATAGTCGATCGGGCTGAGATCGGACTCTGTGCTAAAATACGGTGGTGTATCAGTGCTAAAGGTTTCCTAACTTAAATTACTGAAACTTACTTGAAATTTACCTTTCCCCTAACTTGACACCTTGGTACTGTATGAGTCTCTTATGGATTTTATGTTTTATTCTCCGTTCACTGTTACTCGTTCTACCGAGAGGGTGTTTATTTTTACATACTAGTACTATTCCATATGTACTAATGTCCCTTTTGCCGGGGGCACTGCAGCTTTAATGGATGCAGGTGATTCCATAGCAGGTGGAATTGATCAGTGATAGCAGCAGACCCTCTACTCAACTGACTTGGTAAGACCTACTTCATTCTAGGGTCCTGTATCTCTTATCCTTTGTACATATCCTTTTGAGGTATAGTCGGGGCCTTGTTGCCGGCACTATCATAGCACTCTTTGGTTCCTGTTAGAGGCTCCATAAACATAGTGTGGGTTGCATCTATTTTTGGGAAGGTTAAACTAAAAATGATGTAATCGTATCATCTGTTCCACTTTCAACTGTGACTGTACAATGTACTATTTTGGAGACTTGTTAATGACGTAACTAATGGAAATAAACTAGTGTTATTTACATGACCTCTTACTGTCTAACTAATGAAATGTATTCTTCTCTTTATTTATGGGTGAGTTCGGTAAAAGGTATTGTAAAGGCTTGCTTGACTGGGGTATCTCCATTGAGCGCCGGTCGCGCACCCCGAGGTTAGCGCATGACAAACTTGGTATCAGAGCCTAAGGTTTTAATGTGTCCTAGGATGTCTTGGAGCCGTGTCTAGTGGAGTCCTTCGTATCGGTGTGTTTTCGACCACATCTATAATGAGGAGGCTACTTGGGCACTTCGCAGTAATACCCTTCTTTGATATTCTAGATCATGCGATAAAGCTACTGAGGGTGAGCATTCTAGATCATGCGATAATACCATTCTAGATCATGCGATAAAGAACTGGCCAAGGAGCCAATGCCACCCCATGAATGGCAGTTGATTCTTAACTTGATGATGCGGGTGAGCACCCGATGGGTGAAAATAGTCCCCTGACTACTACACTGCCTTATTCTACTACACTTGATCAGACTGCACCTGTCCTTACACGTACTGAGTGTGCAACGATCCCTCCAACTAATATTCCAATTCCACCTCCAGCCCTAGCTTCCGGTCCCGGTGTATCTGATGGGGATCTTCGGGGAGCCATACGGATGTTGGCTCAGATAGTGGCTTCCCAGGCCCAAAGATCAAATATTGTACCCACTTCTTCTAGTCATCTACTGGATTCTGCTATTTCCAGGGTGAACAAATTTCTCCAGTAAGACCCTCGAGTGTTCACTGGTACTGATCCTGAGGATGACCCCCAAGATTTTATTGACGAGATGCACAAGACTCTCTGAGTTATGCATGCTATTGAGACAGAAATAGTAGAGTTGGTCCTCCTACCACCTGAAAGGGGTGGCCTATTCTTGGTTTGAAATGTAGGAGGACTCTCGTGAGGAGGGAAGTCCTCCAGCGAGGTGGAGTGAGTTTGCCGATGCTTTCATTGATCATTTCCTGCCTGCCGAGACTAAGGCAGCCCGTGCCGCCGAGTTTTCAAGCCATTCCACGAATCTTTTGTGATAGTGTTTATTGGCAATATCCTCGTATATACATATAGTTTTGCAGACCCTGTATCAGCACCAGCTGTATGCAAAGTTTTTGAAATGTGAATTTTGGCTTGAATCTGTCATGTTCTTGGGTCATGTCATCTCCAGAGAAGGAATTGAGGTTGATCCTCAGAAGATTGCATCTTTGGAGAATTGGCCTAGACCTATTACCCCAGCATAGATTTACAGTTTCGTGGGCTTAACTGGATATTACAGGAAGTTTGTGGAGGGGTTCTCTATTCTTGCCTCTCCATTGACTAAATTGACTCCGAAGGCGGTTAAGTTCCAATGGTCAGATGCTTGTGAAAGAAGCTTCCATGAGTTGAAATCAAGATTGACTACGGCACCGATGTTGACTATGGCAAGGTGATAGCTTATGCTTCTAGGAAACTCAAGAATCGTGAAAAGAACTATCCAACACGTGACTTAGAGCTTGCATAGGTGGTCTTTGCGTTGAAGATTTGGCGTCATTATTTGTATGGGTTCCATGTGGATATATTCACGAACCATAAGAGTCTTCAATATATTTCAAATAGAAGGAATTGAATCTGAGGCAAAGAAGGTGGCTTGAGTTACTCAAGGATTATGACATCGATATCCTATATCATCTGGGGAAGGCTAATGGTGTGGCAGATGCTCGTAGCCGGAAATCTTTGGGAGGTTTAGCTCACTTGGAGGAATATCAAAGGCCGATGGCCAAGGAGGTTCATCGGTTAGCTACTTTGGGAGATCGCCTTGTGGATTCTAGTGATGGGGGAGTGATTTTGCAAAATAGGGTTGAATCATCGCTTGTTGTGGAAGTCAAGGAAAAACAGTACAACAACCCATTATTGGTACAATTGAAGGAGAGGATTCATAAACATAAGACCATGACCTTTTCTCTGGCATAGATGATGGTACACTAAGGTACCGAGGGAAACTATGTGTTCCAAATGTGGATGGTCTCTGGGAAAGTATCATGACCGAGGTTCATACTTCTAGGTACTCCGTGCACCCGGGCTCTACAAAGATGTATCATGAACATAGGGAAGTCTACTGGTGGAATGATATGAAGAGGAATGTACCGGACTTTGTGGCAAGATGTCCAAATTGTCAACAAGTGAAGGCCGAGAACCAAAGGACCGATGGGTTAGCACATAACACAGAAATTCCAATGTGGAAGTGGGAAATGATTAATATGGACTTTGTGGTGGGACTACCTCGCACGTTTCGTAAGTATGACTCGATTTGGGTGATTGTGGATCGACTCACGAAATCAGCTCACTTCTTACCTGTTAAGGCTACCAACACAGCGGTACAATATATTTGTTGTACATCAAGGAAATAGTCAGGTTGCATGGCGCTCCAGTTTCTATTATCTCAGATTGGGGGGAGCACGATTCACGGCTAATATTTTGAAGATGTTTTAGCAAGGTTTGGGTACTCAGGTGAATCTTAGTATAGCCTTTCACCTGCAGACTGACGGGCAGGCAGAGCAGACTATTCAGACGCTCGAGGATATGTTGCACGCTTGTGTTCTTGACTTCAAAGGTAGCTGTGATGACCGTTTGCCGCTCATAGGGTTTGCCTACAACAACACTTACCATGCTAGCATTAAGATGGCACCATTTGAGGCTTTATATGATAGGAGATGTAGATCTCCCATTGGGTGGTTCAAGGTTGAGGAAGTGGAGTTGATAGGGCCAGACCTTGCACATCAGGCAATGGAAAAGGTTAAGATCATTACAGAACGGTTGAAAATTGCACAGAGTCATCAGAAGTCCTATTTAGATGTTCGTCATACGGATTTGGAGTTAAAAGAAGATGATTAGGTATTCTTGAAGGTTTCCCCTATGAAGGGTATAATGCAGTTCGGTAAGAAAGGGAAATAGAGTACGAGGTATGTCGGACTGTACAAAATCATTCAGAGGATTGGTCAGGTGACTTACATGCTAGAACTACCTCCAGAGATGTCTTTAGTGCACCCAGTGTTTCATGCATCCATATTGAAGAAGGTGGTCATAGATCCGTCGCTTATTGTTCCGGTTGAGACCATTGACGATAATGAAGAACTGACTTATGAAGAAATTCCAATTGCCTTTCTTGATAGGAAAGACCGTAAACTGAGAAATAAAGAAATTGCCTCAATGAAAGTACTATAGCGAAACCAATAGGATGAAGATGCAACCTAGGAGGCTGAGGAAGAAATAAAGAAGAAATACCCTCATTTGTTTGAATAACCATGTATTTATAAAGTTGTATTCTATAAAAATGTTAAAAGTTTGCATTTTATGAATTATGTATCATTTGTACAATTGATGTTAAAGGTGTTCCCTTTTGCTGATATACTGCTCGTAAGGCCACGGTTGCTGTTGTATTTATGTTATGTTACGTCATTGGTTCATGCATATGTTATTAGGGTTGGTTTCTGGAATTTTCTGACAGGTGGATATGCCCCTTTACAAGGGAAAACTTTAGCAAAAACTTTGGAAATTTGGGGAGTTAGTCAAAAGTTGGAATTGTTGGTGTATTATAGAAGCTGAGTTACATTGGTTTTTAGTGGCGGATTTTGGCCCTCATTCGAGGAAGAATGATCTTAAGCGGGGGAAGATGTAAGGCCCCATAAAATTTTACCTAAATACCCGTGGTTTCATAGTGCCGAAGTAGTCTTATGTGTTGATGATTGGTTTGGACTTTTTGGATTGAACAGTGCGTTGGGGAATTGAAGAAAAGTTTTGGAAGTGAGGGCATTTCTACGGTCGCAGAATTGATCTGCGAAACCTGTGGGGAATTGACTTCTCCGCAGATGCGGAACACGTCACCGCAGAAGAGACTCTGCAGATGAAGATTATTGACCGCATATGCGATTCTAGTGGAAGGTGGCTATTTTCTGCAGATGTGACTCTCTACTCGTAGAAGCGAACAGTGTTTCGCATATGCGAAATCACTGAAGAATTTTATATTTCTTTAACTCTCTTGTTTTTCAATTCCACTTCAATTGACTTCAACTCTTTTCATGACATCATTTATCTGATAATCAAGCAATACACACCATAAACAACTTCATATTATAATTAATGGATACAAAAACTAAAGAAAAGAGATACAAATAATGGTAAAATCACCACTCATCAGTCAGCCACTGGTCTAGTGCTCTACGCGACCGTGAGATTGAATGATGTGATCTAGGCCTTCTGGAAGATGTTTATCATGAACGCATCGACTGTTGCGCGAATGGGATGTAGAAAAGCCTGATCAGCAGCTGGTTAATTGTTCTACGTAATTGCATGGTTGAGTACGTGACCACGATTCTTTGCTGTGTTGTTCATCGTGATCGCATGTTCTCTTTCGCAATTTACTTAACATGGCAGAACATTTGGACAGTTTTGGCATTCACATTGTTTGCTCCCAAACCATTTAATACTCGACCTAGTTCATTCAAAAGGAATCTTTGGCAGTTCTTTGGTCGTCGTGACTAATAAATACAAGCTTTGAAGATAGGGTTCTTACACCAGATAGAACCCCTGCAACTCCTCTCCAAAAATCATACACAAACCCTAGGTGATTTCGGGTGATACAAAGTGATTCTTGTGCCGAAAAACCCGCACAACTTGCTAATTTCCCTTTCTCCTTCTTGTTGCTGCGTTGGGGGACTGATTTTGGATGAAGAGGAACTAGGTTTAGTTTGTTCTACTCCATCCAAGGTAATTGTATGCTTCTCTTTAACTTATCTAAGCTTCTACGAGTTGTAGCTCGATCTTAAAGACTAGAACTTGCGAGTTTCGAAAGAGTAGTATGCTGTTTGTTGTGGCATCAATGTTGGCTGGTTACGAAGTTAATTTTAAGTTGAATTCATGGCTGTTTTATATGAGAAGAGTCTTAATTATGTATTGTTGGTTGTGTTTCTCGATTTGAAAGAAAAGACAAGTCATAAACGTATTTTAGTAATCTGAAAAATAAGTTTTGAGTTGCTGAACTTGTGGGACTGTTATGGCATCATTTTAAAGTTGTATTGTGTCTTAAAATTAGTAGGGATAATTAAATATGTAGCGGTTAATGTTGTTGATAAATCTTGGAAGGAAGAAGGGGTTTATAACTATAGTTGTTTAGTCACAAACCGAGCTTGCCGCTCGTCGGGGTTGTTAAACTGTTTTGAAAGGCTTATTATGAGTATTGTTGATGTTGTTTAGGATGTTGCTGGTTGTTGTAACTTGTGTTAAGTCATGTAACAGGGGAGGTGTTGTACGTTTTATCTTAGAAACAAGTCTGGCGTTCAAATGCGAGATAAGTTATGGCATTCGTATTGTCACGAAAGTATTGTTCGTTGTTGGTAGACACATGAGCTGCATGTTAAGTTAGATTGAGGATTAGACGGTGTATTTTGAGGTGTGTAAGGTCTTCCTTTCTTTTCTTTGGAATAATTCCGTATGTTATGTTTCCCTTATAAGGAATTCAAGGGGACGAGGCATTGTGTACGTACTATACCGACGATTAAAGTCCGTTCACTAGTACAGTCATACGAATGTTGAAATGGATTGTGTTGATCGCAGTTTTATGTATTCTATAGGAGTAATTAGAGCGTTTAGAAAGGTCCTTGTATTTTATATGTAACAAGACGTCTAGATGTTAATTAAACATTAAGTCTGAATGGTCTGACGAATCCGAAGCAATATAGTGTCTGTATAATGAGGGATACTTATATACGAATAGTACAACAAGGTAGCATAATGTATAGTTTGCAGAATGATAAGTGTGTTTCAACCTAATGAATAATAAAACTTCCAATACTTACACGTTTGTGTTCACGAAACTGATAAAGACCCACGAAGATAGTTATGTTGCTCTCAAGTTAAATACGGTTGATTATATATGAGGGTGATGATAAGAGACAATATACATTACCTATGGAGTCATAATTTATAGAATATAATAAGTTTAGCAATAAGAATATAAGTTGATAGAGCGTAAATCCCCTAACTCTTGTTACGTATTAATGAGAGGATATATATATATATATATATATATATATGTATAACGAGAAGGCTCTCAAGCTAAGAATATTACATGGCTATAAGTAGAAAGAATCACGTAATCCCCATAAACGAGCTGTGATGAGAAATAAGGATAAAAGTGCAATTTCAAAATAGTTACAACGTTCTTTACGACTAATTAATATAGAATACAAAGGATGATGTAACAAACGGCTAAGGAATAAAGATTGGTTATTGTAATGAGTTACTCACGAACTTATAGTTTTATGAATACTAGTTTATCTATTGATGACTGAATGATGTCAACATGATTGATATGAAATGAGTATTTATAAGATATGATACCTACGGACGGTCTATGAATATGTAGGTGCATAATGAAGGTTGGTTATGGATGGTTTCAGTTGCACGCATAGCCAGGCCTCAATATTGTGAGCCGTACGGACTGTGTACTATGTTACACGTACGAGATACTGTTATTCATATTTATGAGTGAGCCTTACGGACGATCTCTTATGAAATGCGTAAGTGCCACTTTTATATTTTAGTGTAGACATATAGATGTTTGATCTATCTAAGATAGCATATGGGAAGAAGTTCAGGTATATCATGACATAAATTAGATGTATATACGACAGTCGCGACATTAGATGTTCTCGGCCAAAAGGAGCCTTCCCTTTTCAGTCTACATCCTTTGTAAAGTAAGTTGGATAATGCAATACTTAGATATGTTACGAGTTAGAATAAGCTAAGTATGAATCCCATATTTTATTGACCCTCCAGATTACTTATAGTATATCATATATACATGTTAGCTCAGTTTCAATTCAGTTATTCATATGTTATCTACCTTAAATCCTTAGTACAATAATTTGTACTAATGTCATATCATTGGGGCACTGCAGGTTCAGGTATCCAGTTTAGCGGGCTCTTATCATTGACAGAGTTGATATCTAGTTGAGGATTGACAAAACTCTATTTCATTCGGATTACAACTGAGTCTATAGGTTTTCAGACTCTCCTATGTATATATATACTTATGGGTAGGTTAGTGTTCTGTCTTGACCATATTTTGATGTCAGATTCTCTTAGAGGTTTTGTAGACACAGGTTTAGTATGTACAGCATGTCACATGCCTTGACAGCCCGTGTGAATCCATGTTCTGAGTACGATGGCTCGCTGATACATCATTTTCCCACTTACAGTTTACATAGTAGGAGTTGTGGATATGTTGGACCATTATAGTTAAAAAAGGAATCAGTTCAGCCATGTCGGCCTATCCTATGTACGTGCTAGTTTTTGCTCTCATTCTTCTTTGCTACCATGTTTTCTCTGCTTGTATGACTACGTGAGCTATTATTCCTGCTAGAAATCATGTCTACGCTATGTGCTTATCTATTTGAGATATGACAGGGCTATATTTGCTACGTTGAGCTATTTGACTTAACTGTACTGCTATTTTAAGTCATGATATTATATCCGCATATTATATCTCTGTCTTTGTGCACTCTTTATATGTTATCTGACATGTTGTTGGTGTCCTCATTTGTGTAACACGGGTTTGAGCTAAGTTGTAGCACGTCGGTATATTATGTGAGGTAATATTTTTATTTTTGTACTTTGACATGTGAGCATATTTAGACTTGAGCATAATGATGACCGATCATGGGCCATAGAGCCGTGTTGATAATGATTGTGAGGTTATGTTTGCGTCTAGGCCCCATATTGGGCTGAGTGGCAATGATTGTTGAGTGTTGATATTGTTTGTGAGGGGACAATGCTATTATGAGGGAACGTAGCATCAGGCCCCATAGTGAGCTGAGTGATATTGATCATTCAGTTTTGATCCGATCAGTATGTGGGCTAGGATCTGCCCCTCCGAAGTCAGGTATAATCCTGTGAATATATGTCGCTGATATGTGCTTAGTGAGGGGCTTATGCTAGGCACTCGCACAATGCAGTGCCTGTGAGTGTGTGTGATGATTCGGGTGCTTTGAGTCAGGCGTCGTGAGCATGCTGAGAGTATGGTTGAGTGGTATTTATGGCAGGCACTATGTATGGGCTAAGATTGCGTTTACTTGATGGTTAAACTGTGATGTTGTTTGTTTTGGCATTAATACTTGTCATGCATGCATATAGTTGTATTTTCCTCATGCTATTTGATATTTGATGTCTTTAAAGTCGATGCCTTGATTGATATATTTGGAAAACATGCTTAATACTTGAGCTGCTTATCCTTTTGCTATTATTGTTGTTGTTGGCTGTTGAAAAGGAGTATTGAACCTTGCCAAGCTCGTCACAACTTTCGGCCTGAGGTTCGGCTTGCTACATATTGAGTAAATGGGGTCGGTTGTACTCATACTACACTTTGCACTTCATGTGCAGCTCCAGGTGTTGCTGATCATGGTAGTTTCTAGTGAGTCGGATTAGGACTAGTTGGAGCTTTTAAGGTAGCACTACTATTCCTTTTACAGTCCTTGAAGGCACATCCTTTATATCATGTTATTATTTTTTAGTCTTTCGGATAGTATTATATTTTTGTTTAGACTTTGTATTTAGTTATTTTATAGAGCTCATGCACTGGATGACACCCGATATTGGGATGTTTTATTGTTGTATTGCTATTTTGAATTCTATAATTTATATTATTCCACTATTGAGAATATTTAATATTGTTGTTGGGCTTATTTCTGAATATTGGTTTTGGCTTGACTAGCAAGTAGTGTTACGACCATCATGGCTCCGGTGGGATTTTTGGTTGTCACAAGTTGGTACTGGAGCACTAGGTTACTTTGGTCCCACGAGTCATGAGCAATTCTAGCAGAGTCTTGCGGATCGGTACCGAGACATCTGTACTTATCTTCGAGAGGTTACAGGGCTGTTAGGAAAACATCTATTTCTTTCATCCTCTATCATGAGAATTCTTTATTCCTAAGTATGAATCTTTGCTCTTTTATTCTCTCACAGATGGTGAGATCACATTAATCAGGTACAACTGAGTAGGCACCAGTACCCTAGGCCAGGGCCACTAGAGTTCGGGGCCGAGGAAGAGGGAGGGGTGGAACACACGAAGCAGCTAGGGGCCCTACTCAAGCAGCTACTATGGAGCCACCAGTAGCTCCCGTTGAGGAGAAGATTCCTGACTTGTTGAGCCGGTCTGACTAGCATAGGTTTCTCAGGGTTTACTTGCTACACTAGTTGTTCAGGACTCTTTGGTCCATATGGCTGATTTGTTTGAGAGTATGGCTCAGGACGGGTGTTTCCTACTACACCGGCTACCTCTCAGACAGGGGGCAGAGTGCAGACTCCAGCTACTCGTACCCTCGAGCAGATTGATTCAGGGTTTTAGATGACAGGAGTAGTTCTAGTTATTGCACCACAACAAATGGTTGTTATCAGACAAGGTGGTGCACCAACTTTGTTCGTGGATGAGCAGAAGAGGTTGGAGAGGTTCTGGAGGATGGATATTCTGCATTTTCATGGTTATCCTATAGGAGATCCCTAGGATTGCATGATGGTTGCTATGGGATTTTTCAGAATATAGGACTCGTGGAGTTCAATGGAATATATTTCACTACTTTTTAGCTAGAGGGCCAAACAAGAGGTGGTTACACTCATATGAGCGGGGTAGAGTAGTTGGTTCCCCTCTACTTACTTGCGCTCGATTCTCTAGTGTCTTTTTGGAGAAGTTTGTACCCCGCACCAGGAAAGAGGAGTTCAAGAGGCAATATGAGCACCCTCAGTAAGGGCAGATGTTAGTCACCAATTATGAGTTGAGGTTTACAGAGTTGTCCCATCATGCTACTATTATGATTCCCTCTGAGGAGGAGAGAGTGACGAGATTCATTGACGATATTCACTACAGTATTCACCTTGCTATGGCTAGAGAGCCATAGACTGAGACTTAATTTCCCAGGCTGTGGAGATAGCGCGTCCTATTGAGTGCATCCATAGTGAGACTACACATATGATGCTAGGTAGGGACAAGAGGTCCCGACATTCAAGTAGCTTCAATAGTGCCTCATCTAGAGGCTGAGGTTGATTTGGGAGAGGCCATTTTAGCATGTCGTTTATCTTACACCTCTACCTAATCTAGAAGCTTCTGTGCATTATTAGTACATTTTTAGGGCAGAGTTCCCATTGCACTCCATCTATTTAGGGTTCATCTATACGAAGTTCTTCTGGTGGAAATTCTGCTTCATGGGGTCCGACTCAGGCCCCGCAGTTAGTTTTAGTCAAAGGTTGATATGAGTGTGGGGACTTGGTGCATGTTAGGAAATACTATTTCACAAAGGTTCAGGGTAGCAAAGAGGTTAGACTATGATTCCTGCGCCAGTCACTACACCACCCGCTCAGTCAGCTTGGGTGGAGGTCATTTAGGATGTGGTCGTCAAAGTAGGGGAGCTCAACCTAGTGGAGTTCAGGCCAGATGCCATCCATTTCTACGGAGAGCCGAGCCGTTACTTCTGATATGATTATTACAGGTATTGTTTTTAGGTGCGGCAAAGATGCTTCAGTAATGTTTGATCTTAGATCCACTAATTCATATGTGTCGTCATATTTTTCTTCTTGTTTAGATAAGCCACTTGATTGGCTTGATGTTCATAATCATGTATCTACACCGGTTAGGGATTCCATTATGGTGTATCGGGTTTATCGGTCCTATTGTCATTCCCTATCCCCGGGAAGCGCGATCGGTGCTCAACCTAGTGAACCCGACCGAGCAAGCCTGTTAGATACTTCCTACCCAATTAACCGATGATCAAGTGAAGACATGATTTCATTAATTATACAGTAAGAGTCTCATTCATACAATCCTAAATCATTTCATTAGTCATTAGCTTTTAAGCCCCAAAATACACATTTCTTAAAGTTCAAGTGGAACAAGTGATTAAACACAACGTGACTTGTTTAACATTCCCAACACCCATATATAACCCACATAGAGTCTACGGAACCTCTAAAGATACAAAAGAGAGTAAAGATGGTGCCGGTAACAAGGCCCCGGCTATACCTCAAAAGTGACCATAATATAAACAAAAGGTACAATACGTGACCCCGGAATGAAATGGGGCTCACCGAGTCCGCTGAGAAGAGGATGCAACACTATCTGTGATCCGCACTGTCTGCTATGTGACCACATGCATCCATTTAAAGATGCAGCGCCCCTGACAAAAGGGACGTTAGCACTGTCGAATAGCACTACTATGTATAGCTAAACACAACTCAAGAGAATGATTAATAATACAAGAGGAACAATCAAGAATTCAATAAGGGCTTCAAATAATAGTAAAGCAACATGTCAAGGATCATATACATTTTCAAGACAGTTTCCATATTATTAGGTTGGGTGACCTTTAGTACCGATGTTCCACAATTCACAATACCTCTGTATTCTTACACGGAGTCCGATCTCGGCCCGATCGGCTAGGCCGCCTCATCTGAGACATTACCACAATTTCATTATGATTTCTGGTACAGTACCACCATGTGTGCGGCATGGCATCCGATCACGGCCCGATTGGCTAGGCCATCACATTTGATACATTACCACAATTTTATTATAATTTCATCCACAATGCCACCGTATTCTTACACATAGTCCGATCTCTGCTCGATCGGCTAGGCCATTTCATTTGAGACATTACCATAATTTCATTATAATTTCATCCACAATACCACCGTGTTCTTACACGGAGTCCGATCTCGGCCCGATCGGCTAGGCCATATCATTTGAGACATCACCTTTTTCAGTCAATCATCTCACATCGTACTTCTTTCATATACTTTCGATTCATTGGCCCTAGTGACTACGATTACAATGTCTTTCTTGGCACTTGGCCTTATTTCATAGTTCTAGACCCTTTTTTCCACATTCAATATCATTATCATTATCAACAACAATAAGGCTTCCCATTCAAGCCACTAAATTCACATATTAGCAATTTGGGAATCTTAGGCACATAGAGGCTTTTCATACAATTTGGCATAACAAGCTTTTATCTCAATCTTGACATGAAGTCTTAATAGTTCTAACACATATTCCATATTTTTGAACACATCCTCAAATAACAAGATAACATGATGAAGGCTTTAGAATAAATATTGAACTTACATCTTTCAATACAAACACATTTAAAATCGCCAATTCTATAATGATCAAGAGCTTACTCCAATCACATAAACATCGTGGGGTTCGATTCTAAGGAGAAGGGGGTTTAGACAACATACCTTAATTGAGATTCTTAAAACTCTAAGATGTTCTGGGATATTAGCAACTTCAATCTTTTTAAGCAATATAACAAAATTGAACCAAAAATTAGGAAGATGGAAATGGTTTTAGCTCATTTGAGCATACTATCAAGCACTAGGTGTGCATCAATGTTTTAACGCTCTTTTGTGGAAGATTCCATCATTTCACAACCCACTCTCTACCATTATTAGATCACAATATTCCTACATACTAGAAGGATACATGCATGCAAGGTAAGCACTCCCATCCCCATGAATTACCTTACTAATAGCCCATTCTAGTTATATTTTGGGTCATAGAATCTTACCCTTTAGGAAGAAGACCTAGGTGCCTCTGTGGATAATCTTCAAGATTTAAGTGAGAATTGAAGAACAATTTGATGAAGATCACTTATCCCTCTAGGACCCTCTCTCTCACTCTCAAAATATAAGAAAATATGCTCAAAATGGTCTATGGGGTGTGTTTTAACGAAGTAGGGCAGGGTTTTAAAATCCCAAAAATGAACCTCTAGAACAAGGTCTGCGACCACATAATCGGCATGCGGCATATCGGTCGCATAATCGGTGACCAAAATAGCCAAAAACTTGTCAGTGTCTACGGTCATTATGCGGCCCGCAGACCTGTTCTGCAGTCGCATAATGAACCGCAGAACAGTTATGCAGTCGCATAGTCGACTGCAAAATTTCATCCAAACTGGCCCAATTAACTGACTCACTCTGCGGCCATTATGTGGTCCGTAGAGTGTTTCTGCGGTAGCATAATGGACCGCAGAAACGCATAACACTGCCAAACATTTTCCTTTACTTTCCGATGTATTGTTCAACCCAACATTATTTATAATACACAACACGTAAAACCAATTCGGCACCACGAAAAATTATTAACATTATTTTTTTTCTTTTGCAAAATTTTACGGGGCCTTACATTCTCCCCCACTTAGGATCATTTGTCTTCGAATGATGGTAAAAACATATGTTATTAGTATCTTATGCAACTCAGTTTTCATACCATACACCAGTAGTCCCAAATTTGTCTAACTCCCTAAATTTCCAAATATTTTGTCATAGTTTCGTTTGTAACTAGGCCTATCCACCTACCAGAGAGCTCTAGAAACACATCTTACAAATATGTATAAAACCCAACAACATAGCATAACTCATAACCACACCAATCATGGCCTCATGTAAACAACATATAATCAAAAGGAGCATATTTACATTAACTGAACAAGTGATACTAAATTCTTAGGCGACAGGTTCGTAAAAGAAAGCATTACACAACTATTCAAGCAAGTGAGGATACTTCTTGTTCATCTGTTCCTCGGCCTCCCATGTGGCCTCTTCAAACTGCTGGTTTCGCCATAACACTTTCACTGAGGCAATTTCTTTATTCCTGAAATTTTGGACTTGCCTATCAAGAATGGCAACTGGAATCTCTTCATATGACAATTCTTCATTAACCTCAATGGTCTCGACCGGAACAATGAGTGACGGATCTCCCAATACGTTCTACAACATAGACACATGGAACACCGGGTGTACTAATGAAATCTCAGATGGTAGATCAAGCTTGTGTGCCACCTCACCGATCCTCTGAATGATTTTGTACGGCCCAACATACCTCAGACTCAATTTCCCCTTTTTCCCAAACTGCATAATACCCTCCATGGGGGAAACCTTCAAGAATACCCAATCATCTTCCTTGAACTCTAAGTCTCTGCGACAAACATTCGAATAGGAGTTTTGACGGCTATGAGTAGTTTTCAACCGCTCCTTTATGATCTTAACTTTTTCCATAGCTTGATGTACAAGGTATGACCCTATCAACTCTGCTTACCCAATCTCGAACCACCCAATGGGAGATCTACATCTCCTACCATATAATGCCTCAAATGGTGCCATCTGGATACTTGCATGAAAGCTGTTGTTATAAGCAAACTTTATGAGTGGCAACGGATCATCCCAGCTACCCTTAAAATCAATAACACAAGCACGCAACATGTCCTCGAGCGTCTGAATAGTCTGCTCTGCTTGCCCGTCCGTCTGTGGATGGAAAGTTGTACTAATATTCACCTGAGTACCCAAACCTTGCTGAAATTCCCTCCAAACATTGGCCGTGATCTGAGCTCCTCGATCGGAAATAATAAAAACTGGAGTGCCATGTAGCCTGACTATTTGCTTAATATTCAACTGAGCATATTGTTCCGCTGTGTCGGTAGATTTAACTGGCAAAACGTGTGCTGATTTCGTGAGTCAGTCCACGATCACCCAAATTGAGTCAAACTTGCGCGGAGTGCGAGGTAATCCTACCACAAAATCCATATTAATCATCCCCCGACTTCCATATTGGAATTTCTATGTTTTGTGCCAACCCACCAGGCCGTTGATGTTCGGCCTTCACTTGTTGACAGTTTGGACATCTTACCACAAAGTCTGCCACATTCCCTTTCATGTCATTCCACCAATAGACTTCCTTGAGGTTGTGATACATCTTCGTAGAACCTGGATGCACACAATACCTAGAAGCGTGAGCTTCGGTCATGATTCTTTCCCGGAGACCATCTACATTCGGAACACATAGTCGCCCTTGGTAGCTTAGTAAACCATCATCCGTGCTAAGAGCAAAAGCCGTAGTCTTATGTTTTTGAATCCCCTCCTTCAATTGCACCAAAAAAGGATCATTGTATTGCTTCTCTTTGACTTCCACAACAAGCGATGATTCAGCCTTATTTTGCACAATTAGCCCTCCTTCATCAGAGTCCGTAAGATGAACTCCCAAACTAGCTAATCGATGGACTTCCTTGGCCAATGCCATTGATATACCTCCAAGTGTGCTAAACTACCCATAGATTTCCGGCTAATGCATCTGCCACAACATTAGCTTTCCCCGGGTGATATAGAATATCGATGTCGTAATCCTTGAGTAACTCAAGCTATCTTCTCTGCCTCAGATTCAACTCTTTTTGTTTGAAAATATATTGATGACTCTTGTGGCCCGTGAATACATCCACATGGACCCCATTCAAATAGTGACGCCAGTTCTAAGTCATGTGTTGGATAATTCTTTTCATGATTCTTGAGTTGCCTAGAAGCATATTCTATAACTTTTCCATGTTGCATTAACACACACCCAAGCCCAATTCTTGAAGCATCACAATATACCACAAATTCATCTATACCCTCTGGCAAGGTCAACACCGGCGTTGTAGTCAAACTCAATTTCAACTCCTGGAAGCTCCTTTCATAAGCATCGGACCATTGGAACTTAACTGCTTTCTTAGTAACTTTAGTCAATGGAGAGGCAAGAGTAGAGAACCTCTCCACAAACTTCCTGTAATACCCTGCTAAGCCCAAGAAACTGGGAATCTCGGTGGGCATTATTGGTCTAGGCCAATTCTTTACTACTAAAATCTTTTGAGGATCAACCTTGATTCCTTCTCTAGAGACAACATGACCCAAGAATGTGACAAATTCGAGCAAAAATGCACACTTTGAAAATTTTGCATACGATTGGTGCTGATGAAGAGTCTGTAACACTGCCCTGAGATGATCAGCATGGTCCTCCCGACCTCGTGAATATACAAGAATATCGTCAATGAACACTATCACAAAGGAGTCGAAGAAAGGCTTGAAAACCCGATTCATAAGATCCATGAAAGCTGTCGAGGCATTTGTTAGCTCAAAAGACATCACTAGAAATTCAAAATGCCCATACCGTGTTCTAAAAGTTATTTTCGTTATATCCTTCTCCCTGATCTTCAATTGGTGATACCCGGATCGTAAATCAATTTTGGAGAAGTATTTAGCACCTTGTAATTGATCAAACAAATCATCTATTCTTGGTAGTGGGTATTTGCTTTTGATTATGACTTTGTTGAGCTGTCAGTAGTCAATGCACATCCTCAGTGATCCATCTTTCTTCCTCACGAAGAGAACTGGTGCGCCCCATGGCGACATACTCGGTCGGATAAAAACCCTTCTCTAACAAATCCTTCAATTGTTCCTCTAGTTCCTTCAATTCTGCTGGTGCCGTTCTGTAGGGCGGAATAGATATAGGCTGCGTGCCTGGCATCATGTCAATCCCAAAATCAATCTCCCTGTCTGGCGGAATCCTAGGGAGCTCATTAGGAAAGACCTCCGGAAATGCTTTCACAACTGGCATTGACTCGAGTATAGGTGCCTCAGCAGTCGTGTCCGTAACTCGGACCAAATGGTAAATGCACCCCTTGTTAATCATCTTTGTGGCCTTAAGGTAAGAAATAAACCTACCTTTTGGCATCACATTATCCCCCTTCCACTCAATAACCTGCTCATTAGGTAATTCAAACCTCACAGTTCTAGTTCGACAGTCGAGCTTAGCAAAACATGAATAAGGCAAATCCATTCCTATAATTACATCAAAATCAACCATCCCCAATTCAATAAGATCGGCCACATTGTCCCAACCGCGCACCATGACAACACACCCCCTATAAACTCGTGCGGCCACAATAGACTCGCCAACCGGAGTAGATACAGAGAAGGGCTCAGCAAGCTGTTTGGGTTCTATTCCAAATTCCATAGCAACAAGAGGGGTAACATAGGACAAGGTGGAACCGAGATCAATAAGAGCATATACATCATGAGTTTGGACAGTTAATATACATGTGACGACATCTGGAGAAGGCTCTGCACTCTGGCAACCACTTATAGCACAGAAACGGCTGGGTCCTCATGAACTCTGTGCACCACCCCTAGCTGCACCACGCCCTGCTGTTGCCGGAGTACCTTGAGCTTGAGGGGGTGCTGAAGATGTAGCAGCTGTAGAACTGGATGGTTGTGCTATGCCCCTGCTCGCACCCTGGCGGGATGAATGACACTCCCTCTGAATATGTTACACCCTATATTTTTCGTTCGTAAAACCACGTCGTAAGCAAACTAATGTAGGACCAAAAATGAGATAATATTTAAAAGTACATAAAGTAAGTTAATCATGTTACCTCTGAGGTTACAAATATTGAAGATCATGAACAACAAGTACAAAGAGGGTTGGACAGTTCAGATGCTAAAGCAATTGAAGAAAACAATGTTTCGTCGAAAGTCGACAAGTTGGGAATGTTATAACATGTACCTTTGGGGTGCGACTAGGGTGCTTAACATGATAAGGAGATTATGTTATGATTTATTTTAGTCGTATGACATCCATCTGTTATGTTTTGAAGTCAAGCGGNGCGAGTTGTGGAACAAAAGTCGATGAAAGTCATAACAAGTTACATTCATAAGTTTTACTGAAACTTTGGGTCACTTGTAACTGTAATGTTCTCCCAATATACTTAGAGTTATGGGGTGTTCCACCCATCAAATTAGAGATCTTTGAGTCTATTTGCCAACGCATTAAACCCTTTGTCAATACGACATCGGAGTAGAGAGATATGGGCATGTTTGCGATACTGCGTAAGCTGCTAGGTGACAAGTAGGTGTGTCACCTACTTGCTTAAATGAAAGCCCAAAAATGGGCCATTTCGGGTCGTCCAAAGAGGCCTTTTAAAGGCCTATTTTCTTCATATATTAGACTTAAAATAGATTATAATAATCAAACATAAGCTCTTCAAAAAAAAATCCTCCCAAATATTTCCCACAAACCCTAATTGATTTTCTCTCCCTTTCAAGTTCTAATTGGAGGTAAAACCTAGAGTTTGAAGAACCAAGATAGGAGCTGAGCGATCCAACAAATAAGGTGAGTTTAATGCTCTCTTTCATCCAGTTTTTCTTCTATAAATTCATGGTAAGTCGTTCTATA